>PVJI01002355.1:0-147258 GCA_004026765.1 Micronycteris hirsuta
AAAAAAATAATAATTAAGCAGCTTCAGTTTTCACACTGACTCATTCAGACATTTTGTTTCCATGAAACACTGCATTTTATACACTTTTCATGTATCTCTATATGCGTATCTATCTCTATAAATGCACATATGGGGGCACTGTGCAAAGTAACTCAGAAAAGAAACATTGTTTTACAATTCTATTTACTGCTTATTCTCTAGAAGTTTTTATTTCACTCCTTCTAGTTTTCCATACTCAGAGTTCTAGGCCCACTCTCCTGAGCAACGCTGCAGTCGGTGTGAACGTGAGCAGTTAACCGTTCACATAGGCAAAATCGCAAAGAAGAAATCTATAATAAAAAGGTAAACATGCTTTTGGTATTGGTGGAGTTTTTAAAGCTCCCTTTATATATGATGAGCTTGTACAGTTACCTCTAATTTTCCACTTTGTGAGTTAGTCACTTTCTTTACTTGTGTCAATGTAAACATTGTTTGTTTTGCTGTGGAATTCTTTCCCTCTTTGGAAAGTTTCAAAGCAGAAAGTTTTAGGAGCTATAGACAATGTGTGAGCATTTACGTCAGAGAGGGTATGAGTTAAATACAACTTTCACCAATTACTAACTTGTGGTCTGTAGTGTAAGTTATTTAACCTCAGCCTCATATCTATGCAAAGAACAGAACAACATCTACCAAGTGTAATGGGAGGACTAAGCTGTTATATGTAAAGCATATCACAGATATGTAGTCAGAATTAAACCATTGCAAGGAATTTATTATTGGCATAGATTGTGTGCATTGGGCTCCATGTCTTGAGAGTTTTTCCTACATAAATTTCTGAGATTTGAGTCATTATAATGGAGGAAGTTAAATTATCGTTTTGTTTTTTTTTTTTTAACCAATTACTGGCTAAGCAATACTGTTCCATATCCTGGAGATAAAATGAATAAACATATCATGCAATAGCTCAAAGCTGAGTTGTGAAGACCTAAATTGAAACAAATAATTTTAACAGACTGTGTTGTACACGAATCAGCATATGTGCAAGTGTAATGTTACTTGTGCCCGACATGAAGGTAATTCAGCTCAGTCGTCACAGAAATGACACCTGCCCGACTGCTAGAGGACAGGTAGAGTTCTCAATATAAGTGAATGTACATGGATATATCTGAAACACAGAACTGTCTCACAGTTATATATGGAGGCTTAATAAACCATAAACAATAAAAATTTCATAAATGACATTAACAGTGAACAGACCCAAAAATATGGGCAAAGGACCTGAATAGACACTTCTCCAAAGAGGACATACAGGTGGCAAATTGACATATGAAGAAATGTTCCAACATCACTAATCATTAGAGAAATGCAAGTTAAAACCACAATGAGATATTACCTCACACCTGTCAGAATGGCTATCATCAATAAATCAACGAACAACAAGTGCTGACGAGGTCGTAGAGAAAAGGGAACCCTAGTCACTGTTGGTGGGAATACAGACTGGTGTAACCACTGTGGAAAACAGTATAAAGTTTCCTCAAAAAGTTAAAAATGAAAATTACTTTTGATCCAGGGATCCCACTTCTGTGAATATATCCTAAGCCTCACAAAACACTAATTTGAAAGAATATATGAACCCCTATGGTCAGTGCAGCTTTATTTACAATTGCCACAATCTGGAAACAGCCAAAGTGTCCATCAGTAGTTGAGTGCATTAACAAACACACAACTGCAATACATTTACACAATGGAGTAATACTTGGCCCTAAAAAACAAGGAAATCTTACCTTTTGTGACAGCATTGATGGGCCTGGAGATTATTATGTTAAGTGAAATAAAGCAGTTAGAGAAAGACAAATATCATATGATCTCACTCATATGTGGAATCTAATGAATGAAACTGAGGAACAAAATAGAAACAGACTCATGGATATGGTCAAAAAGCTGAGAGCTGTCAGAGAGGAGGGAGATTTGGGGAACTGAATGAAATAAGGTAAAGGAATTAGCCCCAAAAAACCCTATATACATAACACATAGACACAGATAATAGTGTGGTGATAGCCAGAGGGAAAGGGGCTGGGGAACAGGGGGTGAGGATGCTGGAAGTGGGCAAAAGAGGGGAGGAGAGGGACAGAAAGACTTTGCTAGGGGTGATGGGCACACAATGCAGTGTGCAGATGATGTTTTATTGAGTTGTACACTGGAAACCTGAGTGGTTTTGTGAACCAGTATCACTGAAATAAACTCAATTTAAAAATATTGGTGTGACCTTGATTTATAAAACTAATTCACCTTATTAGCAATAAGTTATATGCCCACTTTTCTTGAGCCAGCATTGCAAATATTAATATGCATTCTCTATATTCAGCCCCTTGCAGCTTGTATATATTGAATATAAATGTATATATGTATATATTTTATATGAGGGAGACCCCCCCAAAAGGAAATCTATTTATAAAAAAATTGTGTATTTATTCCTACATGCTTAAATTTCAGTCACCTTGAAGGTACTCTCCATTGGATGAAATACACCTAGTGAGACATTTTTGCCACTGTTCAAAACAATTTTCGAACTCATCAATTTTGATGCATTTTAGTGCTTCTGCCATTGTTTGTTTCACCTCTTCCACATCAGCAAAACATTTCCCTTTGAGGACTTTTTCATCCTGGGAAACAAACAAACAAAAAAGTCACTCGGGGCAAAATTGGGTGAATAGGGAGGGTGGAGCACAGGGGTCATGCTGTTTTTGGTCAAAAACTTCTGAACTCTCAGCGTGGTGTGGGTAGGTGTGTTTGTAAACCATCCATCATGAAATAAGCTAATGCACTGAAAGAGTCTTCAAAAAAATTCACTGAAGCCAAAGGCATCCTCTCACAATAACGCCAGCTGGTACACTGATATAGATGGGTTCCTAGAACACCCATCTAGCAGGGGACACCTGTACTACAAGGGACCAACCCTCCAGAAGATAATTCCAGTTTTTTTTGTGGTCCCTCCTAGTATGTATATATGGAATCATGAAAGGAGCTATCAATTCTCCTTCAGGTGCTTGCTTCTCAGCATCTATTTTCCTTTCTTCAAATAATTTGTTTTCTGCTTTTGGAAAACTACCACTTTCTCATTACTGGTTATGTGATATTGGTGGCATTTTCTAGGTTTTTACTGGCACAAGTGATTTTTTTAAAAAGTTTTTATTTATTTATGTTTAGAGAGAGGGGAAAGGAGGGAGAAAGAGAGGTAGAGAAACGTCACCATGTGGTTGCCTCTCCTGTGAACCCTGCTGGGAACCTGGCCTGCAACCCAGACATCTGCTCTGACTGGGAATTCACTTAAGCCAAACCAGCGACACTTTGGTTCACAGACCAGTACTCAATCCACTGAGCCACACAAGCCAGGGTGGCATAAGTGATTTTATTGGCCATAGTGATTGAGGTCAAGGAAGGGTTTCAACATATTGATTTATTTATTGGATGAATTTGTAAATTAATGGATGAATACAAACTTCACCCAATAGGCACATTATAATTTTCCTGGCCATCAGGATTGCTTCAGGTATTGGACAGTTATTTAATCCAGTCCTATAAGGGTGTTCCTCAGAACAGTTGCTAAGCTTGCTAGACAACAATATTCTCTCTGCAATGGTGATAGGAGACTGTTAATGTGCTGCAGTTGCTGGTTCCATTTATATCCATGGGAGGCACCACTCTGAGGACTCAGAGAGCAGGGGGCAGTGTAAAAGAGAAAATCTTTTTTGGCATTTTAGAATTTATTCAAAGATTACCATTGACATAAGAAAATAAGACAATGATAAACTGACCAATTCTATTTCTGCACTGCTTAGTCATAGCTAAATTTACTTGTATGACTAACACTTTGGGTGAAAATTAATTTGCATAGGCTTTGAGACAAGTTTTTTTCTTATTCAGAATGCTTTCTTTCCTTCATCTCTGCCATGGACTCTGGCTATGTGCATATTACTAACCAAAACCTCAGGAAGTATAATGAAAATCAAGCTTTTATGGGAATTTTGAAGATGGCTTGTTGCAAGTTAAGTTTCACAATATAGTCTTTCCTATGATTCAGTCCTCAGTCCATGCTTGGTCATCTGACCTGGTCATAAAAATTGAAAGTGCAAGCCACCTATACGGCCACCAGCTCTACAGGTGACACCAGCACTAAGGAATAACAGTGACTCAACGCAGGTGACTATGCTATTCATTCAGGTTTTATTAATGCAGAATCAATCCAAATCCATACTAACTTAATAACAATACTAATCACTCAGGAACAATAAACAATAACATCACACAAGAGAATTAGGGGATCATGAACTTGAGTCCCAAGAGTCCAAATTAGGCTTGGGTCCTGGAGGCAGCAGGGGCAGGTGTCATTTGCAAGGCAGGGAGTCAGAGGGACAGAAGGGAAGCGCAGCCGAGCTCTTTTCCGAGGAGTGTCAAAGTGGCTCGGTCTCCAGATGGTCTGAAGTCCTCTGCTTTTATGCTTCTTTTGGTTGCAAAGTCATGTTGATTTTGCACAATTTCTCTTAAATATGTTTTTTCTTAATTTCAATAAGCACATGTCGTTTTCGTTAGTCCCGATAGGCACATTAGGTGCGTGTTGTGTACGTCAGCTCTGATAAGCACAGGTGGTTCATGTTGCTCTACTGCGCATGCTCTGAGAGGGTAGAGTTACCCTTCCGACAAGCACTTTTTGTGTGTGCTGTGCATGCTGAGAAGCGGCATCATCCCCGTGCCATTGTTGTATTGTGCATACTCTAAACATGGCCTCAGGTTGTCCTCTCCGCATGGCTTCAGACATTCTTTTTTTGTTTTTTTTTAATTGTTGTTTAAGTACAGTTGTCTCCATTTTCCCTCCACCGCTCCCCCTGCTCCACCCATCCCCACCTCCTACCCTCGATCCTACCCCCTTTTGTCTTTTTCCATGTGTCCTTTATACCTGTTTATTGATGGACCTTGCCCCCCCCCACCTCCTTATCCCCTCCCCACTCCCCTCTGGTTATTTCAGAAATTCTTATCATGAGGATTCTAGTTTCTAATTAAACTGAACTATTTGTTTGCATTAGCCAATAATATTCCAAATTTATATTCCAGTTGAAGTTGACTCATTGACCACTTAGAGCAGAAAGAATCCTGACTGGTAGATAGCATTATATTTTTTTGTCAACTAGTTGCAATTCTTCATTAGTGTATGTCTATAGACTTCCCAAATTTTGAGATCTTTCCAGTTTGTACAAAGCCAGTCTATTTTTATCAACTCTCCACCATCTTGCAAGATCCAGGAATCATTATCCACATAATTGAGGGAATTTAATTGCAATGTATTCTGATGCCTGTTGCAACCTTAATTTTTTTTCTTTATTTCACTAATTTTCTTCTGTGATTCAGAAAGTTAATTTCCATTCTCAAGGGTCTTCTGATGGCCTTTCAGTCCCTTAGTTTCTTATTTATCTTATTTTTAACACCTTTATTTCAGATTTATTTTATGGACGTAATAAACTAACATGAAGAAGCACATTCTTATAATCTGTGTTTTTAGGTAACTATTAAAATTATTCATAGCTTGTGAGAACAACCATCTCTAAACATCACTGTACCAAAGTTTAAAATTACTTTAATATAGAAATTATTAAAAAATAATGATCTGGAAAGGAGTAGTACTACTTACCATTGAAAATATTAGTAGGATTGCTATAAATTGGGTATGAATAACCAATATTCCAAATTATAAAATATAATAAAGTATACATAACATTAAAATATATTGTGTATACTTTAACTTCTTTTTTTTTCTGAATCAGAAAGTGGTTCAGGGTCTTCAATGAACAGCAATTAGCATTTTACTGTTAATTTATAATGGGATACTTAATAGAGAATTCTGGTTGACTACTTAATAGATAAGTAAAGTTTTATGTATTTAAATTGACTATACTACAATCTAGTTTTTCTCACTTAAGTTCTCTTTATAAATATACATAAAATGTTAACTAATGTTTATTCCCCTTGTTTTCCCTGCATTATTTATTTTCTTCAGTAAGTGGCTTCAGGAAAAATTTGACTTTCTTGGTCTGGATTAAAAAGTTACATGTTCTTATCCAATTTAAAAATTAATCTTTCTAATTAAACTCCAACCTTAAAAATTTATTTGCTTTGACTCCATCCTGTCGAGAAGGTACGGAATTGTCCAAGTATATTTCTTCTGTCTTAATGCTAATAGATAATGTGCCAGCTTGTATCTTTTTATAACTGTTCATTATTTGCAAGCAGTATGCTTTCAACTTCATGACCTTGAAATGATGAAATAATGTTCCTATAATTCAGTTCTTCTTAATGTTCCTACTTTAAATAGAGTGTATTAGGGGACTGAGATGTGAACATTTTTAGAAATTCTGAACTGGAGATATCAGCTGAGTCAGAACAGTGTCAAATGTGAAACCCAAACAACGTAATTGGTACATTGAGAGTGAGGTTGGTGTCACATTCCTTGAACATATTTTAATACTTATGCATATTTAAATTAAATTTTTAACCTCCTGACATTCAAACCAACAAGCCATTCACCATCCAACTAGAGAGGCATGTCTGACAAATAGGATGACCCAGAGCAAAAATCACTTGTCTTGAGTCTATGCTTATGGCACAAAAGATTTCCAAAAAACCTACATGTTTGCTACCATTTTGACAGTAGATTCTGATATTAGCAGATTTTCTGACTGATTACACAACAAACATTTTCTTCAAATATTTGTTTATACACTAAATAGCCACTAGCTCGAAATGACGGTAGGGTGTGTGTTTAAGTCATGGTATCCATGTAGTTTTATCATTTCCGTTTTTGTATGACAGATAGTTTCTGCTTATCTCACACAGTACAATTTCTTGCTTCCAGAATAATTGGATCAGATAGAAGTCAGTACTTGATTACAGACTCTGCCCCTTCCTATTTGAACCCCACTCTCCTGAAAAAGTCTTACTGATCTTATTCCTTTTTGACTCACATTGGCAGCTTCAAATTAGCAGGGCTCCTGCAGAGAAGTTTCCTGTGAATAGCCAGAGCCAGGCTGGCAAGTCAGATGCCATAGTTTGTTTTTCTTCAACGTAATCTTTTCATGAGCGTCTTGGTGTCAAGTATGCTATGGTTGAGGATTCTAAATTTAAGTAAAAGTGGTCCTCATGCATAGCCGAGCCACAGTGGGAAAAAAGATAATTGTTCAATAATTCCATGCTATTTCAAATTTATATTTCCATTTCATATTTATCATAGTGCTGGCTTTGGAGTAAAATGCCGAAGTAAAAATTCTCATGTTCAATAGCAGGTACAAGTGAAAATTATTGTATCTGCCCGAATCTGTACTTGCAGGGAAGTGCTGACATTTAAATTGGGAAGTTGCCAAGGGCCTTTGGCTTCATTCCACAATTGCCAAGTTTTGTGACATTGAGGAAATTATTTTAATTCCAAGTAACAGGAGTTATTTTGCAGCCTGAGATGCAAAGCTTCTATTTAAACCAAACAAAATACACCGACATTTATAACACTGAAATAAAAAAAACCCTCCTTGCCAATAGCTTCTATGTTTATTTACTTCAAATCCCAGATGAAAACCTCAGATCAGCTTTGGCACTCATGCCAAACATAGCAGAGCAAATCCATAAAGAAGTCTTTCTTCAAAGAGCAGAAATGAGTCTGAAGTTTGATTAAACTCACAGGGCCCTTGTGAGAGAGATAGAAAGTGGCAGAGTGTTTCCTCTCATTTCAAGCTCAAGAAAGTAAGAAACACAAAGTTAAGTGGTTGGTCTCCATTTATTCAAACAAATTTATTCAGGAGTAGAGCCAGAAATAAAGATCAAGTCTCCTGGCCCATGCACCAGGCCCATGCTGCCTCACAGCTTTCAAAACCTTCATTCTCTTGACAAATGCTGAAAGGCCTTCCCCTACTACAAGACTAGATTCAGACATGGCGCCATCTACTGACTTACCAAGGAATTGTACTGCTTCCCCTTCAGAATGCCATCTCCAGGATGTCCATGGGTTGTGTCTTGTGGACTATGTAGATGAGTAGTTTAAGAAATAAATGAATTTAGAACATTTCCTGACCCATCAAAGGATTAGTATACTTAACATTCTTAATATTTATATAACAGTGCAATAATACACTAAGTTGTTTGTACACAGAACATCCTTGAAATCATCTGGTCTTCTCCGTGTCCTTACTTTGACCTTCTCTTCTAAAGATCTGGAGATTCTAAAACAGCCTCTTTGTTCCACATAAGTCAGTTTGAGGAATGGAATTCCGTTTTGGGGTTGTCTGTACTGTCTTTTACCAGTGTCCTATGAGATGTGCGTTATCCTACATGGTGCCAAGAAAGGAATAATAAACCAGCTTAAATAGCCACAGCCCTGTGCTTGTAGAAAATACCATAAAATGTCCCAAAGGGCTCTAATAATAGTAGAATAAAATCCTAAATATATTTTTGACAGCATGCCCTTTGTTCAGAGCCAGCTTATTCTTTCCCCAGAAACTCTGTTAGTATCTTCTTTTACCACATGAACTCTTTACAGCCTGCCTGCATATTCTGTAGGATAAAGTTATTTTTCAGACTTAATCAAGTTATGATGAACACAATAACTTGTTTTAATCTCATTAAAATAGCTGAGTTAAAGTTGTGGTGTTTGTCTCTGTTGTTCTTCATTGTACTTAGTTCACTCACTCTAAGAAAAAAAGTTGAGTTTAAATACTTGAAATTGATATTTGTTTTTGATGGGAAAAAATTGAGTAACTTTAATATCTTAATACAGAATTAACATATACAAGAGCAATTCAAACAGCAGCAAAGAGGCATCTATGCCTCCCTGGTTATCTGTCTATATCCTGTGTAAAGATCTTAGGAAAAAGGTTTTCTATGATGATGGTTCACAGAAATCATGGTTAAGAAATGTTGAATTCAGAACTTCTTTTTAGTATTTTAGGATATAAAAGTTTATGTTTATGACAATTTTTTCATGAAAAAATGTTCTTGCCTTTACAATTAATCAGAGAAAAGTTATCCTTTGAAGTTCACAATTTGAAATAAAATATGAAAACAACTATTAAATTAATTTGGAATAAATGTTTATATTTTCCATCCAAATATTTACAGAAATATCTTATCTTGAGGTCATCTTAGGGAGAAATGAGAAATGGTGCATTTTCCAAATTTTTAAAATATCAAATAGTTACAAGAGAGGTGGCAGATACGAGTAGAGTTACATTAAAAATGGAAACAATAGGGAATTTTACTGGCTCAGTAAAACCAGAATATTCTGGAATTCTAATTGAAAAGTCTACAAAGAGAAAACTTCAGCCTGGAAATCTGCCGTTCAAATGTTCAGTCCTAATTGAAGGCCTAACAGCTGTTGGAAAATAAAAGTGAGGTGGAGGGACATTTAGATGGAAAATGAAAAGACAAGAAGTGGTGAGAAAAGAGAAGTAATAGAAGGTGTCAGAGCATTTGAACATTTTCAGCATGAGCTTGCACGAGAGGTCACATATTTGGAGGGGTTATCTGATCTAAACCGACCCACCAAACTTTTTGAAAGCAGTAATGAGAACAAAATGTACTTTAGCTCCATTCCATTTAAAGCACATACATATATAACAACCCTTCACAAAATGATTATTTGTATTTGTTTCTCTGTACAACATGGTGAGTGGTTAGGTTTTAAAACGGCTATAGATTTACACAATGACATACTATGCAGCAGAATAAAAGCAGGAGCTCCTACCTTTCACAACAGCATGGATGGATCTGGAGAGTATTATACTAGGTGAAAAAAGCCAGGCAGTGAAAGACAAATACCATATGATCTCGCTTATAAGTGGAGCACAATCAATAAAACAAACAAATGAGCAAAATAGAACCAGAGACTTGGAAATAATGAACAAACTGACAGTAACCAGAGGGGAAGGGGAAGGGTGATAATGGGGGAGGAGAGAAAGGGGCAAGTCAAGGAACAGGAACAGAGGTCTCATGGGCATGGACAATGTGTGGGTGGACTGACTGTGGGAGTGGGGGGCAGGTCAGGGGAGAGCAATGGGGAAAAAGGCAAGAAAACTGTAACATTCATATTTCCTATATTATTTATCACTATATTTTTCTATTATTTTAGATTGTTACAGATTGAAACATATTTTCTTAAATGAAGAGTACAAAGATCATTCCAAATGAGATTTCAGGTCTTAGTACGAATTAGGATGAATTGTTTTAAGTTGAAAACCATGTAGTGAGCTATGCACTCTAACCTAGGTGAACCAGGAGAAACACAGCCAGTGTGCAATATTCTGGCTAAGTTGGGGAGACATTTCAGAGGTCAGAAGCCAAAGCAGCTAGATTTCACAGAACAATTACCAAATGGCAAAACGTTGTCAGAAAAGAAATCTCTGTGATATGTAGAAGGTATGGCTCAAATTGTCAATAGATTACTGATCTGTACAATTGTGTGAAAAACTTTCTTGAAGCTGAAGAGGGACAAAAGCAAACTAACAAACCCCTGGAAAGATTAGGAGAACAACTACTATAGTTCATACAGAGCCTGCATGCCATATTGCCTGTTCCCACCAGCCAGAAGAGTAGGTTTGTCAAGAGGATCTAACAATTCTACTTATATTTGCATATAGTAACAAAACTTCAAAATACATGAAGCAAAAATAGATAGAATTGTGGCTAGATCCACAATTATAGTTGGAGATTTCACTATCCAGCTGTCAATAATTGATAGAAATATTGCCAGTTCTACACAAACTTCCAAAAACTGAAGAGGGAGAAGTACTTTCCCAAACATTCAGTGATGACAATATTATCCTTAACAAAGTCAGAAAAAGCTTTACAAGAAAACTAGAGACCAGTATTTCTCATTAACATAAATACAATAAGTGAATGGAATCTAATGATATATAAAAAGAACAATGCATGATTATTGAATAGAGATTATCTTAGAAAATGCAAGGTTCATTTAACATTTGAAAATTTATTAATAATTTACCATATTAGAACATAAAAAAGAAGAAAAACCATATGATAATTTCAATAAACACAGAAAAATGCTTGATGAAATACAACATCCATTACTATTAAAAGACACTTTCAGTATATGAGAAAAAGACAAGAAATTAATAAAAAAAAAACAGCATCTATACAAATCATCTTGGTGTTAAAAATTGTTTGCTTTTATCCTAAAATTGGAAACAAGATAATCTCACTAATTTTATTGAACATTGTACTGGAGGTCCTACTCAGGCATGATGGTAAAAAAATAAATAAGTAAGCCACATTCAAACTGGAAAGAAAGAAGTCAAACATTCTTTGGAGTCAACATAATCACCTATGTAGAAAATCCACTGCTATCTACAAAAATAGCTATTAGAACTAATAAGTAAGTTTAGAAAATTTGTAAGATGCAAGATCAATATACAATAAATTAATTGCATTTCCATATGTTAGTAATAAAGTGCTTATAGATAAATGATAAAAGAGGCATAGACCCTGACACTGAGAACAATAAAGTATCCATGAGAGAAATTAATGAAGGGAAAAATAAATGGTGAAACAGTCCATCCATGTTCAAAGATTAGAAAACTCAATATTGTTAAGATATTAATTCTTTGTAAATTGAATCATAGTCAATCCAATTTCAGTTAAAATTCAGCAGGATGTTCTATGGAACTTGGAAATACAATTCTAAGTTTTCTTATGGAAGTTGAAGGGTTTTATAAAAGTTCAAATGAATTTGAAAAAGAGCATAGTTGAATGATTATACAATCTGACTACAATACAGATTATAAAACTATAGTTATCAAGATGATGTAATATTGGCATCAAAATAGACAAATAGATCAATGAGACATATTAAAGAATCCAGAAATTGATTTTCAACAACATTGCAAAGACAATTCAGTGGAGAAAATAGTGTTTTTTAAAAAATGATCCTGGAACAGTTGGATATCTGCAAGCAAAAAATAATGAAATTTAATTCATACCACATACCATATACAAAAATTAACTCAAAATGGACCAGTGACCTAAGTGTAATCTTTAAACTATTAAAATTCCTGGAAGAAAACAGGAGACAACCATTGTTATCTGACATTAGGAAGGATTTCTTACATAAAAAAAACTAAAAGCACAAAAATATACACAAGGGCAAATGATAAATGTTACGTGATTGGAATGAAGTACATTTGCTAATCAAAAGACACTGTTAAGACAGTAAAATAAAAGTCACAGACTGAGAAAATATCTGCAATTCAGATGTTTGGAAAAATATTTATATCTAAATATAGAATTTTCTAAATAAGAAACGAAAGTATACTAAATTTTGGGCAACATTTTTTAACAGATTCTCCACAAAACATACATGGATGAGCCCTCTTCATCCAACAGGCACAAAGGAGAGTTTGTGTGAGCACACATCTCCCATGGCACCTGCCTACCAGTCAAGAGAGAGGCCCGAGAATGAAACCTACCTTGCCAGCACTTTAATCTTGGACTTCTGAGCCTCCAGAACTGTGAGAAATAAATTTCTGTTGTTTTGTGGTGAAAAAATATGGAGGATACATAAGCATTGGAAAAGATGCTCAAGTGATTAATCATTAGGGAAATATGGACTGCAGTGAAATATCACTACAGAGCGATTAGAATGCTTTCCCTTGAAACAACTGGCTTAACTGACCTGTGTGGTGAAGGACGTGGAGCCATCCACCACTCATAAGTATTTTCATGGGTAAATGAAAGGATATGTCCATAGAAAAGGTTATTTAGAGCAATGTTATATACAAAACCTGAAAACAACCCCAATTTTCATCAATAGGTGAATGACTAAGAGAACAAATGGTAGCAAAATGAACTACTGCTCAGCCTGAAAAGAGCAAACCAATGATACACAAAATAGCATAGATGAATCCTGAAGTAACCATATTGAGTGAAATAAACAAAAGAAACATGAATAAGCATATATGAATACATTTATATAAAATTCTAGAAAATACAAACAAACCCACAGTGATAGCAAGTGGGTCAGTTGCTACCTGGAAATTGTTGTGTGTGATGGGGTGTGTAAAAAGTGGGGATTATAAGGGACAAAGGGAAACTTTTTAATAGATATACTCAATTCTTAATTGTGGTGATGGTTTCATTAGTGTAAAATATGTGTGAACTTATGCAATTGTATTCTTTCTAAACAGTTTATTCTATGTCAATTATTCCTTTAAAAAAAGCAAAGCAATGAGTATGAGGGAATAAATTGGCTGTGCTGGGTTAGAAGATATGCAAAGAAGATGATTCCAATTATTTTCTTTCTTGTGTCAATGTATTTTACAATGTCATTTTGTAGTTCTTTCCATCAGAGGTAAAGCCTCCAGACAGTGGGGTATTATTCAACACTAAAAAGAAACGAGCTATTATGCCATGAAAAGACATGAAGGAGCTAAAATGCATATTGCTAAGTGAGAGAAACTACTATGAGAAAGCTATATATACTGTATGAGTCTGTCTATAGTACATGACATTCTGAAAAAGGCAAAACTGTGAATATCATAAAAAGGTCAGTGGTTGCCAGGATTTACGGTGGGGGGAAGAGAGGCAGAGTAGGCAGAGCGCAGAGGATTTTTGTATTGTAATCTCCCAGGATACCAATCCTTTACTTACCTGACTAGGATACTATAAAACAAGTAAACATGTTTCGGGAAGTTCCGAAGTGAAAGAAAACAGTAGATTAAGCATTAAAGATGTTTAACGATTTTGAATATACAAGAAATCTTAAAGCAGGGATTCCAAACCTGGTGCAGTGGCTCATTAATACTGTGCAACTGATCTTAATTTTTTTTCTGTTTTTCTTCTCTTCCATTCTTATCTACAACCTTCTAGGTTCTTCTTTCCTGCACTAAGTTGCATTTGGTGTCTTCAGATTCTCTGGGCAATAAACTTGCTATCTTTTGTTGGAAAGGGATAGAAAGCCAAAAGTTTTGAGGGTATAGATATTTTACATAAAGATTTGAGAACTTGTTTTTATATTTTTTTTCCACAAGAAATCTCATGAACTCCAGTTGGTTGTGTGGCTTCTTAGCAAAACTGTTTGAAGATGAGTCTTAAGACGTTTGGAGGGCAAGAGCAGGTAGTTTATCAATGTATATAAAAACTAGTCTACGCTTTTTAAAGACAAACATTGAAAAATACAAAATTAGAGAGAATTGAGTAGATGACCTCGAAAATAGTCTCTAGCTTTTGGAATTTTAGAGTCTCCCTAGAAGTGAGTCTAGAATCTTAACCCACTGATTTGAACACACTTTCAGATAGAAGAAGATAGAACAATTTTAATAAATCAGTATGGTATTAGAATTTTACTGTTGCAGTTTTGTCAAGAGAGTAGTTGGTGGCAGCTGCTGTATCCCAAAGGGAGACCAGCAGAATGCTATGAGGTAATGGGAGCTCTGAGAGAGAAATTTTAAGGTTCTCAGTTTAGGATTGTAATTATCAATGTGTTTACTCATAGATAAAATGATTATTTTACAAATACTTCAGTATAATTTACTTAAATATTTACAATAATTATAAATAAATTGAATATTATTGAAACAAAACTATCCTTTAGATTAATTTATAGATTAAAAATATTTCTGAGGATACAGTAGATCATTAAATATTCATGGACAAGATACCAGCTTTTACTACTGAAACTTTAATAATATTATTTTTATAATTCTAATTGAACTTATTTTGCTTTCCTAGATTAAAACATGCAGTTGAATGAATTTCTCAGTATACTTTGAGAATGGAGTTGTCCTCATTGCTCCCTGAATTTAAGCCACAGAAACATATTAAAAGAGTGAATTATCTTTCCCTGAAACTCTATAAATTGGGATTTTTAACAAAAGCCTTTTTAAATGAGGATCTGATTCTACCTTCAGGAGGAAAAGAAAAACCTTTCAAAATTAAAGAGGAAAATGTTCCAAAGAACAATTTGTATCGTCCAACTTTACACAAAGTCTGGCTGGCTGCGGAGTACAGACATACTTGGGCTGGCTACTTAGTGGTACCCCTATGATCAACTTTCGCAACATTGTGGCTCCCTGGCAGACTCTATGGAGACCTTTTAAGGCAACACCACTTAAAGCAGGATCATTCAGTGAGAAGAAAATTCTGGAGGGCTCTGGATGTCACCTGATTGTGTAAAGTTCCAAAACATCCATATATTAATTTTACTGAACTCCAAAATGACAGGGTCAAATGAGAATATTAAAAATTCTTCCGTTTCTAACATGTGACTCTTCTAGAAACTTGTGAATAAAGCTCAATGGTTGTTGCAAATCTACCTAACATGAATGTCTCACTGCATGGTACAGGGGTGAGTGGTTATTTTTACCATCTCTGTGCTTAGAAATCAGACTAGGAATATATACATGTTTTCTGAATACTGACTTGGCAAAAATTTATGGGTAGCTGTCATTTGCACAGAAGAGCAGAAGAACGCAAGATGCCTTTTTATTATTGACCAGCATTGCTATGATAGCCAACTCTCCAGAATATGCATATGAATTATTAACTGTGGTATTATTGTGTTTTGTGCTCAAATTATCTCTGACATCGTTTGTTGGCATTCTTTATGCCCTTGGGAATAACACCTAATTTTAATGTTAGCCTAAGCTAAAAATTAATTATAAAAGACATAAATTCTGCAAAAGACAATAAGCCCATTCTGCATCCATAAAGAAAATACTGCTCTGTTAGCTCCCTCCACTCTGCCTCCTGGCAGCACTCAGCTAGCAGATTAACTAGCCATTGTGGATTCTTAACGATAATGTGGGCTGGGCACTTTTAGAAATATTGATTCAGTCTTACATGTATTGAACACCTCATATGTATTAGTCACTAAATAAGGCACTGGGAAAAAAGATAAATAACACATAACCAATTACTTCTGAGCATAGTTTAGTGTGCACAGGACAGCTGAAGGAAATAGACAATGTAACGTGGTTTATAAAGGTATGAAAGAGGGGACCATGACAGAACAAGACGTTTATGGAGAAGCCTCATAAATACATGCATCCAAGTATGTCAGGTTATACAGTCTTCTAAGTTAAATTTATTGAGGTGACATTGGTCAATAAAATTTTATAGGTTTCAATTGTACAAGTCCATGAAACATCACCTATATATTGCTTTGTGTGCCCACCACCCAAGTAAAATCTTCTTTTGTCACCATATATTGATCCCCTTTATGACCACCCTCGCCCAAGGTGTTGACCTAGTCCAGAATATACCATTTGTAGATTTTGAAAAAGAGGAATTACCTGATTAGATTTGTGTTAGAATGATCACTCTAGTTGTAGTATAAAGAGAGGTAAGACCAACTTAAAAAAAATCTTTAAGGAGTATGTCGAAATAGACTATGTGAATTACTTCGAGGTCCTGGAACAAAGGGAAAAGAGGAATATTATTATTTTAAAAAGAGGACAAATTTGCCATTAAGGCAGACACTATTTCCACTATGACCTTAGGATATAATATTGCTTTGTAGTGAATATCTTGTCTGAGGGATGGAAGTAGTTTCAGAGGCTTCTTCGTTCCCTAGTAAGATAGCTCTTATTCAAAGGCTAAAAAATTACAGTGCAGGTTGCATTATCTGTCAAGTATTTTAATTACACATTAGGAAACAGAAGAATGACCACTAGATAAATTTACAGAATGAAGTGATCCACTATGAACTAGAACTTTGCCAAGGGTGTGTGTATGTATATGTATGTATATGTATGTATATATATATATATATATATATATATATATATATATATATATATTACCTGGCCCCCAGATGACCCAACATTGATCATGGTAACTTGATGATATTTGGGTTTCCAGGGGTTCATATCAATTTATATGGGTGTCTGATAGTCCTTAAAATTTTTAATAATACCCTTTTCTCAATCTATTGCTTAACCTGAATAACTGTCCATAGATCCCTTAAGGGAAAGGGCTTGGGGAATTACAGAATGTACTTGCTGTGTTTTTACAGAGCCCTTTGGCTTGAAGACTTGGTCTCTTCTTCAATCAATGGATTTCAGGTCTGAAAACAGGTCAAGATGGAGAACTGTGCAAGGGATGAGGGCTTTTCATTGAGGCAACTTCTCTCAGCTTCCTGATCATCCATCTGTGATTTCTTCTGCTGGTACAAGCTGAGTAGTATCCTTATTGACTGCCTATCTGTTCTGCCCATAAGGATGCCATACTCAAAACTCTGTAAGTCAGACATTTTGACTTCCATTTTGACTTGATAGATAATATAATATTGCATTCTACTAGTTAGTAATTAACCCACCCCCCTGTTCTTTATTTTGGGGGGAATCCTATCATTCCTATTATTGTTCATAAGTCACATCTTATAATAGTTTCTCTTATGATAGCCATGGCTTACCGAGTAATGTTTTGTTGATGCCTTTCCCAACAGACCACTCCTCATAGCCCTTGCAAACAGTATGTGGTCTGGGCCTTCGTAGACCATCTGGCCATATATGCTATGGATTCCCACTTCCATGAGTATTTTAGTTTATTTTTCCCATTTCTGCTACGGCAGTTCTGGCCTTTTAACTTTTCGGCATAGGCAATTGTTTTCTCTAGGAAACATGTTACTAACAAGTTTGCCTCATCTCTTGGAATGTTTTCCTCAGTGATAAATATTGCATCACAGGAGAGCACTTCAAAGTAAATAAATTTGTTCTTTTTCTATTTTATGTTTTTGCCCCTTGATTAAGCACCATTAGAATACAGTCCCACTCATACTTCCCAGTACCCATTAGTATAAAAAGTCTATTTCTTGTTATAAAACCACTTAGGTTATACTACAACTTAACCCTAGCTGTAGAAGTAGAGGCCATGATGGCATGTGGGGGCAGATCTTGAAGGGCACACACTATAACTCGTAGGAAAGAGCCTCGGAGTTATCTTCTCAACAAGAAGTGGGGAATGGGGCAGGCTGGTTCTTCATGGGGGTGCTACTTCTATAGGCTCTGAAGGATTCTGAGAAGACAGAAGGTTTCATGGTATGCACCCTAGTGTCTCCATCCCATGTGTCAAAGCCCCAAGATTTCCTACCAGGGAAAGTGGTCTTGGTATAACAGAATAGCCTTCCTTTGTGAGCATTCAACCCTCTTTGAATTTGGACTCTGGTGTTTTTTGTTTGTGTGTTTGTTTTGACTTGGTCCTCAGCTTTTTCTTTTTTCTTTCTTTTTTTTTAAATACAACTTTATTCTAATTCTAAATGAAAAAGAATGAGAATGACAGTAACAAACAAGGTTTCATCATTGAATGCTGTGATGTGACTGTGGCAGTCTTATATCTGAAATGCAATAAGGAAACAACTGAATTCCAAAATAGCTAAATATGCCAAATTCATTCCAAAGCCAATTCATCTCTTTCAGCATCCCAAAGATCAAGCAGAGGTTCTGCTGAGCTGTATAATAAAATGGCAAACATGCTGCAGCACTGACATCCCAGGACCATTGCTTATAAAACTAGATGTCTGACACTGGCCTCCAGCTTCCCTTTCTCACATCCAAGAGAGTGGTGGTCTGGGCAACCTCTAGATCCTGCTCATGCTGTGTTGTTAAGGCTGGTCCATGGCAACTTCTGGTGGTGTAGGAGTAGGCATGCTGACAGTTTCCCAGTTAGGGTCTCCAATTAGTTTTCCAGCAAGCCAGAGGAAGGTCTTTTCAAAGTGTTAGTTACTTTTGACAGAAATGGTACTGACGATTCTTCGTTCAGTGAAAGACAATTGATTTTGCCTTTACGTTTCCTCCTTGATATCCAGATATCCACTTTGTTTCCATACCACACAATGAAGTTGTTTTCACACACTCGTATCAGATTTCTATGACTGTTAGACATATTCTTGTAAGTAACTCTGGAAATTACATCAAACACCATAGTGGCACACTGGGCTTGGACATAATAGCTATGTCTCAGTCCGCCGAACTTCTCCTGGACTGCTGTATCCCACACACAAAATTAATAGGCCCTTTGTTGGTGTGGAACACGAGGGGATGGACCTTAACACCCAAGTAGCTACATACTTCTTAAATCCAGCAGATAGATGATTTTTCACAAGTATAGTTTTTCTAGTCCTATCATCACCAATCAGTACAAGTTTAAAATGAAATTGGGGTTCTCCTTGGGCAGCCATCATGACGTGACTTCTGGAAGTGCCTCCAAGCCAGTCTGAGTGAGAACCAGTCTTTGTCCTTTTTTACCTCTCACTGCAGAAAAGGTTTTTACACCTGCTTTCAATTGCCTAGTATGTCCCTCAGCTCTTCATTACCGTTCTGTGGAACATCAGCAGTGTTTGGCAGTATCCAGGTAAGCATTTGTCTTTATAGCTACTATTTCCTCTAAATATTTTAAAGACCCAATGTGTAGGATTAACTAGTGTATTTCCTTTCTCTAGTAACCCTCATAATTCACTGCATTGAAAGGTTTAACAATGGGACCACCACCTCATAGCATGTTTGTCTGTGCTCCATCTACATTGAGCACTGGGAGACTTATTTTCAGACAGGTAGAGAATGATCCAACCTCAAAACTTAACTTCAAAAATGATTTATCTTCTCATCTTCTTTTTTGAACACTCCCAGTACCAATAATCACAGTATATTAGGGTTGACGTTTTGATGTTTGCCTGCCAAAACCTTGGCCAACATGGCAGGGACCACTAAACAAGAATTTCTCAAGGTATCCCACATCAGGTTGAAATTGCAGAGATTTTACATGTCTGCCTTGATCAGACAAGGGCTGCCCCTGGAAAATCATGATTTCGAGCAGATAGACCTGTACATTTCAGCAGACCCCAAAGGAGTTAAGAGTTTAATGCTTTCTGCTTACCACAGTGCCTACAGCTATACAGAAAGTGCTTTGAAGAAGAATTCCCACTACACATTTCTATGTCTATCACATTAGTGTTTTCAAAAAAATCAACTTTTGGCTTTGTTGATGTTCTCTATTTTCTATTTCACTGACTTCTCTTATTTTGTTTCTCCTCTGTTGGTTTACATACATTTTGCTTGCTGTTCTTTTTCTGGCTTTAATAGATGAACAAATTTACCACTGATATAATTTTTTTTTATTTTTGTCTATTAGAAACATTCAGACCTAGAATGTTTCTACTAAGAACAGCTTTAAGAGCATCCAACAGGTTTATAACTTAATATCTCCCTTGACTAATGGCTTATTTAGAAGTTTATTGCCTAATTATGCATATTTGAACCTTTTCAAGTAATCTTTTTGTATTGCCTTTGCTTTTTTGTATAATTTCACTGTAGGACAACAACATACTCTGAAGAATTTCAATCCTATAAAATGTGTTAGGATTTTGTTTCTGACCAAGTATATGGTCTGTTTTGAAAATTGTTTTATAAATACTTAAAAAGAATATTATTCAGTTGTTTGCTATAGTATTCTATTTACTTTACTATGTCATTTATGGTTCTCTCATTATTTAACCTTGATTTATTGTCTGCTTATTCTAATTTTATATAGTCTCTAATATGATTCTACATTTTCCAAACTTTATTTTATTATTATTAGTCTTATATATTTTGAATCTATGCTAATTTTTACATAGAAATTTAGAATGGTTATAACTCAACTGGTTTAAAATTTATTTTGATAATATCAATCTTACAATAGTGTTGTCATTAAGGCTAAGGTGTATATTGATATTAATATAGCTACACCAGATTTATGTGGTAAATAATTTTATTGTCTGTCATCTATCAAAATAGTTTTTTTTTTTTAATTGAAAAGTAGAAGCCAAATTTCCAATTTTGTTTTTTAAGATAAAACCTCTAAGAGTGTTTGCTTCCACTTTTTAGTAGTTTAATTTCTTTTGTTAGTAGTTTAGACATGTTTGCTATTTTTTTGTTTTATTATCAAAACATCTAATTTCAGAAAAATTGTGAGAAGTGAAAACACTGCCTATGTTTTATCTTATAGCTTCTCCAGTGGTTCCAGCAACATACCAGACATTTTTTTTTTATATTTTATAATCTCTGAAAAGCGGTCTTAGCTTCTATTGCTCAGTGGGGAAAGGTTAAAAGGAAAAACCCCAAACAGAAATATGATAATTTCAAGAACATTGCTGGAATAATTTCTATGTTGGCTGCAGTATAAAAGGAAGCCTTCCAAAACCTGTGTAAGCTTTAGGACACACTGTAGAATTCATTCCCGCAGTGCAGCACTTATGTGCATTAAGTATGCATATGCTTTAATTCCACTATTTTTAATGGTTTGCAATAAAGGACAAGTCAACTGATGTGACTGAAAAGTCTAGTAGAAACTGAGCATCTCTTTTATCTATTTCACGATTCCCTTAGACACACTGCCTTATAGGTCAATATATCATTCTTTAGAAGCAGAAGAGGAACAGAAGGGTTTGTTGTTTTTAGTGCTTAATTTCTTAATAATTTCCCTGAAAAAAAATAAAGTTAGAATCATAAGGAAACCCTTGCTTTAAACAGAAAAAAGAAGAAAACAGGAGGATGAGAGACAATGGAGAGTTGAAAGCAGGGGAGGTGAGGAACACGCCACAAGCTGTGTACAAAAGCTTGCAATTTTATTCATAAAGAAGCTATATTTGCTGGAGCATTGATTCCCCATGGCACTCTCTGCAGACCATGGAGGCAGAAGTATGTTTGTAAGGGTTCAGAATGAAGGTCAGCAGTCACCCAGGCATCATGGAAGGAGCTACCTAACACCTTATTATCATAGAAGTCTAAACTGGGAGTCTGAATGTTGCTTAAAAACATCCAAAATTTATTTAGCAGATGTTAGTCATTTTGCGCTGGCCCATTCATGCCCTGAAGAAACAAGACTCATTAGACTCAGCACTACCCATCCCCTTGCCTGATTTTCAATCCCTTCTTCCTGCCTACCTGCTTTCCCCCTCTGCTGCTCCACTTCCCTCATCTTCCTTCTGTCTTTATCCTTTTTTATTTTTATCTTCCTTCTGCATCTTTCCTATGCCCACGTTTCAAACGTACAAGTCTCTTAAAGAAAGGTAAAAGAGTCAAAGTTAACCTAGGAAGATTTTTAGGAAAAATGGGATAGAAGGAAAATTCAAAAACATCTATTTCAACCCAGTACCATATACAACAACTACCTCTGCCAAAACCTAAAATATTTTTACATACCTTTTATTCAAATGTCCACTTGTGAGAACCTCACGGTTCATAGTCAGCTTATTCTGTTCATGAACACATATAATTGTTAGAAAAAATTTCTTATAGTGAACTGAAATTTGTCACTCTCTAATCTTAGGCTAGGTAGCTCTAGTGACTCAAATTTATTTCTGACCTATATTTTCTGGTAAGGTATAGGAAATTTACCTGCTTCAAATCAGTTTTATTTGTATTTCCATTAGTTATAAGTTTCCAAAACTAGAATTTTTCTTGTTTTTAATGTAACCACCAGTCATTGCTATTGAGAGTCAAATGGCATTCTTGGTGCAGCAGATCCAGAATAGACGGAGACCCATTAAAAATAAAAATGGAAATGTTTGCATCAACTAGAAAGTCAGTATATTAGTTTTTAGAGGCAGAAGAGGAGCCACAAACATTCCAGAGATCAGAGGATTATACATTACTTAGTAATGAATTCTGGTTACCTGTTTGAGTTTGGATTCCCTTTATGGTCAGCTGTGGGTTTTCTCATAACTCCTTGCTATTTTTATAGAATATTCGCACAGCACAACCTTGCTTCTGCTTCTGTCTTACCTGAAAAGCTATGAAACACTCAGATAAAATTAAAGAGATGAATAAAGAAAATTTCAAGACTGTAATTGTTTATTGAGAATGAAGTTGTGATTGAGTACACATTTCTAAATTCAAGAATAAGAGAGGTTTTAATTTCCCCAAGGCTTTCACCACTCTTTAATATGAGATCAAATCTGTAACAGGGGGCCCCTCTGACTCATAGGCATACAACTTTGGTTTAAATGTTTTGCCACTGCCTTACTGTGTAACTTTGAGTAAACAACTTGACTCATGAAAGTCAATCTCATGTATAAAATGGCACTAATATGAAAAAAGTAAGATATAATCAATAAATCCTTACTTAGACATTAGATATTATTATTTTCCCACTAGACTGTGAACTTCTAAAGGGTAGCAGCTGTTACTTCTCTTTGTGTCTCAGAGACCACCAATTTTGAAACATAAGAGTAAGTGGTCACTAAATCTTGTTGAATAAAGCAGTAATATCTGCAATAATACCGTTCACTCCTTTTTCCTGTATAGAGTTTAAAAGTGTCAGTACATAGAAGATAAAATAAACTCTTCAGGACCAAATATTAGCACAAGACTTTGAAAATTTTGTATTTCTTAACAAGATTATAAATTATTTTACTTGAAAGTAATGTCAGAGTTTTATTTTAAAATATACAATTTTCTCAATAAAAAACATAAATAAAAGTGAATAATTTTAAATAGAGATCCCCCAGATAAAGCAGACCTTCCTTGAGTTTCCACAATATGTAATATATTAAGGGAAAAATGGGTGCTCATCAATATTAACTTGCTGAACAATTAATATTCTAGCATCCCCAAACCAAGAAAACATCCAAAAACCTCCTATACTTTTAATGAAGTTACATTTTAAGATTTATTTATAACCTCCAGGATTCAAAATAGGAAGAACAATTAGAATGGATAGCTTGTGAGAGCTAAACAATATGTTTTGAGGATGGTCAGATTTTGGGGACACTGGTCTTTGCCATGGCAACCCGTGGCAACCACTAGAGCCTGGTCATTTTACAGAAGAGAGCCAGTGATTCGTCATCATTAAAATAACTTAAAAATATTGCTAATAAAAATGGATTGTCAGCCTGCATCTTTTGAAATGAAGTGCTGCCTCCTTAAATCTTTACGTCAATGCTACTTGCTCTCAGAAACTACCGCGAGCACTTGAAGAAAGCACTATCAGTTTAGCTGGGTTCAGCCTGATGAAATGACTGCCTCCAGAGTCACCAATACCTAGAGTCATTGCCTATTCTGGTTCACAGTAAGACAGAGGAAATAAAGAGAAATTGCTCACAAAAGACTCTTGTTAGCTGCAACCTCCTGCAGATGACTGTAATTAGGGTTAAATGGAGGGCCCATGCTTATTTGGAAGTAGAAAATAGTTTAGGAAAGGGGCTTTTTGAGTGAGAGCTTCAAGGAAGAATAAAGTGTAGGGATCTGGAGTATAAACAAGGCATTAAGCAGTAGGAAGAACATAAATGAAAACTTGGGAAAAAATGTCTCACTATAAACAGAAAACAGGGACTATAAAGTAAAAATTAATGGAATATTAAATAAAAAAAAGTCAATTGAAGTAAATTATGGAGGGCCAGTGCAGTCCAGCCAAAAAGCACAAACACAGCTAATTAGGCAGTGAAGTGACATTAAAATAAAACATTTGAAATGGCCAAAAATGAACTTTCAATTCCTATAACAGAAGTGAGTTTTTCTAGTGATGAATATACTGATTTCCTTGGCTGTATGTTACCTATTTTTAGATTGCAATTTCTTTTAGAAATTCAGATGTCCAAACAGCTTCATGGAACATTTCTTCAATACAACTTTAAAAAATATTGAGGAATGTTCATGCATATACAAATATTTCAAGAAAAGAGAACTAATAAAGTCAAAGGCTTTTCATGATTGTGAAGTGCTTGTTGGTTATACTATGTGCTACATATTTATCTTTCAGATTCTCAGAGATGATAACATATCAAAATGACCTGTGTTGCTTTAAATAATATTTTGCTTATGATCTAGCATACAACTGACATTTATATAACATGCAATTCAGCAATTATCCTTCATTTTTAACATCCAAATTTACTTTGAAAATGTTATGCCTGAAAATTCTTTAGCCATACAATATGTATTTGCTCTTATCAGTGCATTGTGTAATAATTTGAGGTCCCCTGCCCAGCTTATCATTTTGTTCTTATGCATCTTTCTTCCTATATGAGTACAAGATTTTTCCATCTCCCGCATGTCTGCCTCATGAAAAGTGACTCTTGAGTCCTTTCTTGTCAACTCTTACAGGCAATTCACTCATGAACAAACTATTTTTGAGTGCAGATACAGCCAGCGTCAGCATTTTTATCCTACTTGCATATTTTTGCTTCTAAGGGTTTTGTTTCCTGTTTTAAATTGCAACGACTGTGATGATGACACTTTTTGCTGTACTACTAGGAATATGCAATGATTGATTTAATTCAAGACAATGGTTAAATCCGGCAGTGGTACAATGCAACACCCAGTGTCTTGAAATACAAATGTTCTCTTACTCTTCTGAAAATTTATCTCCCATAAAGCATTTCTTTTGTGCATTACCTTGAAATTAGGTTTTGAGATTTATTGTAAAGATTTTTGATTGCTTAATTACACAACGCCTGGTAAAGAACCAAGGGAAGACTTCTGAAAGTGTATAGAACATGTATCTTCTATTGAACAGAATTTTTAAAATGCTATTGATCTCACTCCACTATCACAAAATATCACCTGTCTAGAGCACAGTGATAGCTTCTAAGTACTGGCACAGTTGGGGCAGAATGGGATGGTAGAGTAGAATAAATGCAGAATCGACTGCCAAGAAAACTAAGTTGTAGCCTTAAATTCATTGTTTAGGATCTTTGTGTAATTGGGTTAGTCTCCTCTTCTGAGTTTTTCATCTCTAAAAGGAGAGCTATAAAATATGACCCATCAACTTATCAGATCAGGATTTTTATCAGGCCACAGTGTTTAAAACTTGTAAAACGCAGGTCAGCTGAGTAGAACTGTTATTCCATATTCCCATATTTTCTTTTTTTAAGATTTTATTTATTTATTGTCAGAGAGAGGGGAAGTGAGGGAGAAAGACAGAGAGAAACATCAATGTGCAGTTGCCTCTCATGTGACCCCAACTGGGGCAACCCAGGCATGTGCTCTGACTAGGAATTGAACTGGTGACCCTTTGGTTCGCAGGCCAGCATTCAACCCAATGAGCCACACAATCCAGGGCCCATATTTTCTCTTAAGATGACTGAGAAAGGCTGAAATTGTCCCCCATATATAACTCAGAATAAAGCTATAAGAAAATAATGCCAAAGGATCTGCTTGCCATTCATTCGGGCTAAGACATCTCAAACATTTAATTCTCTGACATAGAAGTGAATTGATTCTTGGCTTATTATAGCACAAAATGTTTCTTTAAAAAAAATTGTACCTTTAATAAATGCATTCACCAAACTTATTTGAAGCCCTTTTTATGTGTGTGTATTTCAGAAAAAATTCCCTCCACCTTTTTTGGTTGTTTTTTGGGGGGTGTAATATGGTTACTTAATTTTTTAAAAAATATTTTTGACTTTCAATTTTGAAAGTTAAACATTTTTTATTGTTTATGCTATTACAGTTGTCTCAATTTTTCTTCTTTGCCCCCTCCCCTCATCCTACTCCCCATTCCCATAGTTAATCCCCACACTATTGTTCATGTTCATGGGTCATGCATATATGTTCTTTGTCTAATCCCTTCACCTTCTTTCAAACAGTCCCCACTGCCCTCCTCTCTTCCTATAGCTGTCACTCTGTTCCATGTTTCTGTGCCTCTGATTCTATTTTGTTTGTCAGTTTATTTTGCTCATTAGATCCCAGTTATAAGTGGGGTCATATGGTATTTTTATTTCATTGACTGGCTTATTTCACTTTGCATAATAGTCTGCATTTCCATTCATGCTGTCACAAAAAGTAAGACTTTGCTCTTTCTTACTGCTACATAGCATTCCATTGTGTATATGTACCAAAGGTTTTGATCTATTCATCTACTGATGGTCACTTAGGCTGTTTCCAAATCTTGGCTCTTGTAAATAACACTCTATGAACAAAAGGGTGCATATATATATTTTTTGATTTGGTATTTCTGGATTCTTTGTATATATTCCCAGCAGTTAAAAAGCAGGTCAAAAAGCAGTTTCATTTTTAGTTTTTTTGAAGAAACTCCATGCTGTTTTCCAGAGTGGCTGCACCAGTCTGCATTTTCACCAACAGTGCACTAGGGTTCCATTTTTTCCTCATCCTCACCAGCATTTGTTGTTTGTTGATTTATTAATGATCCTATTAAAATACTGATGGCATATTTCATAGATCTAGAACAAACATTCCAAAAATATACATGGAACCAGAAAGACCCCAAATAGCTTCAGCAATCTTGAGAAAGAAGAACAGAGTTTGAAGGAGCACAATACCTAATATAAAACTATACTATTAGGCCACTGTAATCAAAACAGTCTGATACTGGCATAAAAATAGACATATAGATCAATGGGGCAAAATAGAGAGCCCAGAAATAAACCCATGATTTTATAGTCAAGTAATATTTGACAAGGAATGCAAGAGTATACAGTGGAGTAAAGACATTCACTTCAATAAGTGGTATCAGGAGAACTGAACTAGTACTTTAAAAAAAAATGAAACTAGACCATCAACTTACCCCATATACTAGAATAAACTCAAAATGAGTAAAATACTTAAATGTAAGTCATGATACCATAAAATCCTCAAGAAAAATAAAGGCAGTAAAATTTCAAATATTTTGCATAGAAATATTTTTGCTGATGTATCTCCTAGGGAAGGGAAACAAAAGAAAAATTAAACAAATGGGAGTTCATTAAATAAAAAAGATTCTACAAAGCTAAAGAAACCATCAACAAAATGAAGAGGGAACCAACTGCATGGGAGAACATATTTGTCCATGATACACTGAACAAGGTTTTAATCTCCAAAACATAAAAAACTCATATGACTCAACACCAGGAGAAAAAGCAATCCAATTAAAAAATGGGCAAAGGATCTAAATAGACATTTCAAAGAGGACATACAGAGGGCCCACAGACATATGAGAAGATATTCAAGATCACTAGCCATCAGAGAGATACAACTTAAAAACTACAATGAGATATTACCTCATGCCTGTCAAAATGGCTATCGTTAATAAATTTTTTTTCAATTTTAAATTATAGTTGGCCTACAATATTATATTAGTTTCACATGTACAGCCCCATTTTGACATTTATGTAACCTACAAAGTGATCACCTGATAAATCTAGTACCCATATGAAACCATATGTAGTTATTACAATGTTATTGATTATATCACATAAGTTGTGCATTATATCCCCATGAATATTCTATAAAAACTAATTTGTACTTCTAAATCCCTTCATCTTTTTTATCCATCACCCCAAACCCCCTCCCATCTTGAAACTGTCAAAATGTTCTCTGTATATACGAATCTTTTTCTGTTTCACTTGTTTATTCTCTTCTTTAGATGCCATATACAAGTGAAATCATCTGGCATTTGCCTTTCACTGTCTGACTTATTTTGCTTAGCATAATACCCTCTAGGTCCATCCATGCTGTTTCAGATAGCAATATTTCATTCTTTTTTTATAGCTGAGTCTTATTCTGTTGTATACATGCACCCTTTGTTTTTAATCCATTCATCTGTTAATGAACACTTAGGTGTAAATAATCCTGCAGTGAATATATGGGTGCATATGTCTTTTTTGATTTAGTGTTATGTGTTTTGTTAGATAAATACCCAGAAGTAAAATTTGAAATATTTTTTCTCTCTTGTTAAACCTTTGTTTAGAGTCCATTTTATCTGATATAAATATTGATACACACATTTTTAAATTTCCATTTTCATGAAATATCTTTTTCCATTCTTTTAATTTCAATTTTTGCGTCTTTTGATCTGAAATGATTCTCCTTTAGACAGCCTTTTTTTCTTATGCATTAAGCCATTATGTATATTTTGATTGGAGTATTTAATCCACTTGCATTTGAAATACATAATTGTTTATAGATGTGTTTATATTGCTATTTTATTAGTCAAATTTTTATTTTTTTTCTTGTTCTTAATAAAGCTTTTTTTAACATTACTTGTAGTACTGATTTGGTGATGAACTCCTTTAGCTTTTAATTGACTAGAAAGCTCTCTATCTGTCTTTAATTATAAATGATAACTTTGTTGTGTACTCTTGGTTGTATGCCTGTGATTTTCATCACTTTGAATATTTCTTGCCACTCCCTTCTGGTCTGCAAAGCTTTTGTTGAGAAATCAGCTTATGCTTTTATAGGAGCTGTTTTGTAGGTAACCAACACCTTTTCTCTTGCTGCTTTAAAGATTAACTCGTTGTTTTTAACCTTTGGCATTTTACTCATATTGTATCTTCATGTGGGCCTCTTTGGGTTCATCTTGTCTGGGATACTCTCTGCTTCCTGAACTTGTATGTCTATTTTCTTTACCAGTATAGGGAAGTTTTCAGTTATTGTTCATTCAAAATCAGTTTTCAGTCCCTTTCTCTCTTGCATCTCCATCTGGTACCTTTATGATGCAAATGTTGGTAGGTTTGATTACCGTAGAGGCACCTTAAACTACCATCATTTTATTTTTTTTATTTTTGCTGGTCTGATCGAGTGTTTCCTACTTGCTTATCTTCCAAATCACTGGTATGCTTCCCTGCTTCACTTACTTACTGTTGATGTCCTATAATGTATTTTTTATTTCAGGTATTATATTTTTTATTTCTTATTCATTATTTTTATGTTTTCTATCTCTATGTTTGTTTCCTATCCCTTAGTTGAAGTTCTCACTAAGTTTCTCTACTCTCTCCCTAAGTTCATTGAGCAACCGTTTCGTTGATTGTTTGTCTACATTTGCTTTAGTTTTTTGCCTTGAGTTTTAGCCTGTTCTTTAGTCATGTTAGGATATGTTTCTTTGTCTTCATTTTTGCTGCCTCCTTGTGTTTGTTCCTATGTATTATGTAGAGCTACTTGTCTTGCAGGCTTTATAGAGTAGTCTTACATAGCAGGCATCCTCTGGTACCCAGTGGCATAGGCTCCCTAGTCACCCTAGATGGACACTCCAGGTGTGCCCACCGTGTGGGCTGTGTGCACCCTCCTGTTGTAGTTGAGCTTTGATTGTTGTTAGGAGGTCAAAGCCAGGGAATTACCCCCAGGCTGGTAGGATTCAAGGACTGGCTATGACCACCATGGGGGATCTGCTGTCTAGAGATCAACCCATGGAGCAGAAATCACTCCAGCAGGGCTCAGGTACCAACAAAGTCCACCCTGTTGTATGTCCATTTTTAAGAACGTTGGGTGGTGTTTTGGCATGGTCTGAAGCTGTCCACCTGGTGTACTGGCTCTGGAGCCATCTGGATGTTCAGTCCAAGGGCAGCTGCCACCTGTTCCCTGCCTGGGGAAACTTGGTATGAGTTACAAAGCAATCTAAAGAAGTCTGCTCCTTGTGCTGGAATTTCAGGTTGCCAGAGAGGCCAATCTCTGAACCAAGACCAGCTACCCATAGTGCTGTTCCTGGGCCCACTAAGCAAATAGTAGAAGGCATGCAGAGGCCATATGTTGCTTGTTTGAGAAGTTTTAGAAAAGTCATCAGCATGAACCAGTACAGGCTTTGGGTGGAAAAGCCAATGGAAAAACCTTGGGTGGGCATGCAAGTTGGGTGGGAAAGATCTCGGAATCAGCTGGGGGGAGGCTAAAAGCATAGACCAGATTGATGGAGACTCAAGTATAGCACTCACTTGCTCACTCTTCTTGCATGTGTGTGGAAGGCTGGCTCAGAAGAGAAATAGTGGCCTCTGCCAGTACTTCTGTCTGGGAGAAGGTGTATCGGGACTTCTCTTTCCAGCACTGGAACGCTGGGCTGGTGATTCTGGCGTTGGTCTATGACCACTGGCTCCTCAGAGGGTACCTCTGCAGCCATGCTACCCCTCCCAATTTTTAACTACCACATGTGCGTGCATGACCAGCATGTTTATCTAGATTTCAGGTGCTTCTGAATGGTGGTTCTTTGCAGTTTCATTGTAATTTACATCATTATTGTGGGAGGTTCCAAATACATTTCCCCACACTGCCAGCTTACAAAAATATTTCTATCATGCAATTACTAAACTCCAAATAAGGACAAAGCAACATTTTTGATACTTTACTATCACACATAAATCCATATTACTGGATGGCCTATGCCATCATAAAAATAACCATAAGTTTCATCATAGGCTTGAAAAAAAGGAATTTTTCAATAGAATAATTATTATAAGCAGAATAACTGATAGTGTGATGTGGTGGTGTATTAGAAAGGTGGCTCAACTTGTAGTCATAGGTTACAGAAGTAGCTCTTCCCAACTGTGGGTCCACATAACAAGCCTCCGTGTGTCAACTTTAGTCTGTGGTCCTTAGTGTCCTTATCTATAAAGTGAAGGTAAAACCGGGTACTTTGTTGATGAACAGGAAATACAAAGTGATAAAATATGTGTCAGTATTTGCAATCTATGACAACCCAGACAACTATGAAACTACAGCAATAGCAGTGTCTATTACAGAACCGGAAGGCAAGGCGAGAACTGGCGAAAAGTGGAGAAGTAGAGTGTCACTAGTTCCTCCCATTTTGGAAGAGAATGAACCTAAAGCTTTCTCGATGACATATGAAAACAAAAGGTCTTTCATTCACTCATAGCTCTTACAATAAAAAATGAGGGACATTATTAGATAAAGATCAACGGTGAAAACACTAGTGATCTATATTGACATCCCATTCAGGTTATCGGAAATTATTTTACCCTCACCCCCTTATTTGGATTACAATGATTTCATTTTATTTTGTATATTATTAAAACAAATTTACTGTAAATAACTTTTGTTATATAATACATTAAACACCGCATAGAAAGCACTCAGGATTAACAATCTACTTAGTATACTAATTAGAATAAATTATACATAAATAATATGTCTAAAATTAAACTAAATCAATCTTAAAAATAGTATCTCTGAAAGAAATAATCAAAAACAAATAAACACAAAAACTGACAAGGAACTATATAAAAATACAGTGATGACAAGATCAAAATAAATAGGACAAAAAAATGAATTGACATATAACATCTATTTGATAATTAAACTTACAGAATTTTATCATCTGCTTTTACATATAGATATTTAAATATATCCTTTGCTTAGGAAATTTGATGTATCTTTTTTTTTCTTTATACTTTGTTTTAATTGTATTTAATATAGATAAAGAAATGCTTTGCTGATTCTTAGTAAAATTTGAATACACATTAAAGGCATCAGTTCATAGTAATAAAGATAACCATTTGTTTGGAATTTTAAAAAATGCTTAGATATTCATTTGCCAATCATCAAACTTTCAGGTATTATGAAATATCCAATAATTAATATTTAATACCATGTATTAATATTAATTGATAATAGCTACATGCTCAGTGGCCAAGCTCTCTAATAACCTTGAAAAATTTAAGACATTGACAGAATGAAATATGTGGACAGCTGAATCATTTTCCTTTTTAGGAGTGCTAATGTTCCTATAATTAAAGACAATGAATCAACAGATTCATAAATAATGTCTCTCACAAATAAATATCACAGAAAATTTCTATTTACCTAGATATGCATCCATTTAACAGACTTCTCTTTGAGCAAACATAAATCTCTTATAAACTTCAAAAAAGCTCTGTGTGTATTAATGCTAGTAAAAATTCAGAGACATTGAAATTGTTAATGAATTATAAAGAAAACATGCATTGATAAACAAACCTGTCACCAAAGACAAATGCAGTGATGGTAAGGGAATTTCTCTAGTTAAAACCATAAATTTGAGGATCAACAAATTCCTTGATAAACTTTTCCTTTAGCCTTTGTATGTATGATATCAGAGTAACTAGCTGAAATTGGAAAAATCACAAGTACTTTGTTATTTGGTGATCATGAGGTTAAAGGTTTTGACAGAATTTTTCTGTTCACATTTTTAGAATTACGTTTACATAAAAATCTACAAAAAAATAAAAATTAAGAATAAAAGTTAACAACTATTAGGAGTAGACTAAAAGAATAGTAAAACATCTTGATTTTTCCTATTTCCAATTGTTTTGAAAATGCTATTAATTAGAGTCTGGATATTTATAGATATTCATTTTGGCTGAATCAATTGATAAGTTTCAATAAGCCAAATTATTTAAATGAATTGTCTTTGCCATCACACCAGTCAATGGCTGTGAGAACATGATCAATATCTAATTCCTGTTAATTTACCTTTCTCTACAGTGTAGGAGATGAAGGAGGAAGTTGTATCGAATTCTGCACAAGCACGTGATCATTTCATTCCATTGTCATCCAATCCACTATTGGTCAGGCAAGTTCAGTGCTCATGATGAAATAATGTAAACTGAATTAGCATGGGTTCTTAGTTGTAAGCAATAGGAAAAATAAATAGATTATTTAATCAGTCATCAGGAACGTGGGAGAATCAGACTCAGAAAATAGTGTAAAAAAATGGAAGAACTGGGGATATAAAATTCCATTGTATGTATAGATACCACAGCTTTTTATAAATTCACCTATACGTGGGCACATGGGTTGCTTCCATATCTTGACTCTTGTAATTAAAACTTTAATGAACATAGGGGTGCATAGATGCTTTAGAATTAATGTCTCAGGACTTTTTTGGATAAATTCCCGGAAGTGGAATTGCTAGGTCATAAGACAATTCCATTTTTAATTTTTTGAGGAAATTTCATACTGTTTTCCACAGTGGCTGCACCAATCTGCAATCCCACCAACAGTGCACAAGTGTAAACTTTTCTTCACATCCTCACCAACACTTGTTTGTTCGTTTATTTATCATAGGCATTCTGACAAGTGTGAGGCAATACCTCACTATGGTTTTAAATTGCATTTCTCTGATGGTAAGTGACATGGAAAATCTTTTCATATGTGTATTTGTCACCCATATGTCCTCTTTGGAAAAGTGTCTATTCAGGTCCTTTGCCCATTTTTCAATTGGATTATTTATTTTCTTAGTGTTGAGTTGTATAAGTTCTTTATAAATTTTCGGTATTAACCCCTTATTAGATGTGTCATTGGCAAATATGTTCTCCCATTCAATGGATTGTCTTTTAATTAGTTAATTTATTTATTATAGTTTTATTAGAATATAATTGACAAAATTATATATATTTAAATGTACAATTTTATGATTTAGTATACCTGTACATTGTGAAATGATTATCACAATCAAGTTAATTAACTCATTCATCACCTCACACAGTTACTTTTTATACTTGTGAGAATGCTTAAGATCTACTCTCTTTGCAAGTAAAATATGGAACACTTCAAAATTTGTGTGTCATACTTGTTCAGGGGCCATGCTAATCTCTGCATCATTGCAATTTTAGTATAGGTGCTGCCAGAGTGAGCACAGATTGTCTTTTAATTTTGTTCATGGTTTCCTTTGCTGTGCAAAAACTTTTTAGTTTGATGTTTTCTCATTTATTTTTCTATTTTTTTCCCTTTGCTTGAGGAGATGTGTCAGGAAAAGATATTACTCATAAAAATGACTGAGATTTTACTTTCTATGCATTTTTCTAGGATTTTTATGGTATCAAGTCTTATTTTTAAGTATTTAATCCATTTTGAGTTTATTCTTGCATATGGTGAGGGAAGGTGATCTGGTTTTACATTTTTGCACATATCTGTCCATTTTTTTCAGCACCATTTATTGAATAGACTGTCTGTACCCCATTGTATGTTCTCGCCTCCTTTGTCAAGTGTTAATTGACCATGTTGGTATGGGTTTATTTCTGGGGTCTCTATTCTGTTCCATTGGTCTATATGTCTGTTTTTATGTCAGTACAATGCTGTTTTGTTTACTATGGCATATCAGGTAGCATGATTCCTCCAACTTTATTCTTCATTTTTTAAGATTGCTGTGACTATGCAGGGTCTTTGTGGTTTCATATAAATTTTTGGATTATTTGTTCTAGTTCTGCAAAACAAATCATTGGTATTTTGATAGGAATTTTATTGAATCTATTAATTGCTTTGGGTAAATGGTCATTTCAACCATGTTAATTATTCCTCTCCATGAGTACGGTATATGTTTCCATTTGTATATATCTTCTTCAATTTCATCCTTCAGTGCTATAATTTTCTGAGAACAGGACTTTTACTTCCTTGGTTAAATTTATTTCTAGATTTTTTGATGCAATTGTAAATGGGTTTTCTTTCTTAGTTTTCTTTCCTAGTAGCTCATTACTGTTATATAAAATGCAACTGATTTCTGTATATTTATTTTGTCTGTTGCTACATCACTTAATTTATTTATCAGTTCTAGTAGACTTTTCATGGAATCTTTATGGTTTCCTATATATAGTATCATGACGTCTGCAAGTAATGACAGGTTTAGTTCTTTCTTTCCGATTTGGATGCTTTATATTTCTTCTTCTTTGCTGATTGTTATGGCTACTATTTCTAAACTATGTTGAATAACAATGGTGAAAGCAGACAATCCTGTCTTGTTCCTGATCTTAAGGGAACTTATTTTTTTCCCATCGAGGATTGTGTTACTTGTGGGTTTTTCAGATATGGCTTTGATTACATTGTGGTATGTTCTCTCTATTCTCACATTGCTGAGAGTTTTGATCACAAATGTGTGCAGGATTTTATTAAATGGTTTTTGATAATCTATTAATATGATTATATTATTTTTATCTTTCATTTTGTTTATTGGTGTATCATGTTTATTATTTTTTTCACCAGAATAAATTATACTTGGTCATCATGTATTATCTTTTTAAGGTACTGCTGGATTCATTTTGCTAATATTTTGTTGAGGGTTTTTGAATCTATGTTCTTCAGGGACATTGGCCTGTAATATTCTTTCTTTGTACTGGGTTGGCCTGCTTCTAGAATTAGGATAATGTTGGCCTTGTAAAATGAGCTTGGGAGTTTTCCTTCACTTGAATTTTTTTTGAATAGTTTCAGAAGATAGCTTTTAATTTTTCTTTGAATGTTCAATAAAATTCACCTGCGAACTATCTATCCAAGATTTTTGTTTGTTTGAAGTTATTTAATTACTGTTTCAATTTCATTATTTATAATTGGTCTGTTCAGATTTTCTTTTTCTTCTTGATTTAGTTTTGGGAGATGGTATGTTTCTACACATTTTTCCCATTCTTCCAGATTCTCCAGTTTTTGGTGTATGGTTTTTTATAATATATTCTTATTTATGTGGTGTCATTGTTACTTTTCCTCTTTAATTTATGATTTTATTTATTTGGGTTCTCTTTCATTTTTCTTGTCTGGTTGAAGGTTTATCAGTCTTGTTTATCTTAGCCTCAGCAATCTTGACAAAGAAGAGTCAAGTTGGAGGGATCACAATACCTGACATAAAACCATACTATGAATCCACTGTAATAAAAACAGCCTGGTACTGGCAAAAGAAAAGACACATAGATCATAAAGAGCCAAGAAATAAACCAAAGTCTCTATGCTCAATTAATATTTGACAAGGAGGGCACAAGCATACAATGAAGTAAAAATAATCTCTTCAATAAATGGTGTTGCGAGAATTGTACATGCAAAAATATGAAACTAGACTACCAACTTACACCATACATCAGAATAAACTCAAAATAGATAAAAAGACTTAAATGTAAGTCATGAGACCATAAAAGTCCTAGCAGAAAACATAGGCAGTAAAATTTCAGATATCCCACTTAGCAATATTTTCGCTGATATAACTTCCTAGGACAAGGGAAATAAAGGAAAAAAATAAATAAGTAGGACCACATCCAATTAAACAACTTCTGTATTGCTAAAGAAACTGTCACCAAAATTGAAAGGGAACCAACTGTATGGGAGAACATATTCGTAACTGATACATTGGACAAAGGTTTAATCTCCAAATTATATAAAGAACTCATATGACTCAATACCAGGAAGAATAATTCAATTAAAAAATGGGCAAAGGACCTAAATAGACACTTACTGAAGGAGGACATACAGAGGGTCCATAGACATATGAAAAGATGCTCAACATAACCAGCCATCAGAGAGATGTACCTCACACCTGTCAACATGGCTATCATTAATAAATAAACAACAAGTGCTAGCAAGAATATGGAGAGAAAGGAATCCTAGTGTACTGTTGGTAGGAATGCAGACTGGTACAGACATTGTGGAAAACAATATGGAATTTGCTCAAAAATTAGAAATGGAACTGCCTTACGACCCAGTGATTCCTGAAACACCAATTCAAAAGAACTTATGAACCCTTATGTTCATAGCAGTGCTATTTATATAGCCACGTCATGGAAAACAGCCTAAGTGCCCATTAGTAGATGAACAGATTTAAAAAAAAAAAAAACTGTGGTATGCCTATACAATGGAATACTATGCAGCAGAAAGAAAGAACTCCTACTTTTGCAATAACATGGATGGAACTGGAGAATATTATGTTAAGTGAAATAAGCCAATAAATCATATACCATGATCTCATTTGTAAGAGGAATCTAATGAACAAAATAAACTAATGAGCAAAATAGAATCAGAGACCTAGAAACATGGAACAGACTGACATTGGCCAGAGAGGAGAAGAGAGGGGAATAATGGGGGAATGGAGAAGGGATTAGTCAAAGAACATGTATGAATGACCCACGGACATGAACAACAGTGTATGGATTGACTGTGGGAGCAGGAAGTGGGCTGGCAGAGGAGGGCAAAGGGAAAATATTGGGACAAATGCAATAGAAAAACAAAAAATAAAATAGTAAGATAAAAAATCATATCTTTTTCAAAGAACCAACTCTTGGTTTCATTGACTCTTGTATTGATATTTTGTAATCTTTTTTGTTTATTTCTGTTCTGATATTTATTATTTTCTTCCATCTACTTACTTTGGTATTGTTGTTCTTTTTCTATTATTTAGTATAGGGTTAGGTTGTTTATTTGGGAATATTCTTTTTTCTTGAGGTAGGCTGGTAATGTTAATAATTTCCCTCTTAGGACTGCTTTCAGTGTGTCCCATAGATGTTTGGTTGTTTTGTGTTCACTTGAATTGGACTCAAGGTATCTTTTGATTTCTTCCTTGATTTCAGTGTTAACTCGTTCATTTTTTAGTAATATGTTATTTAGCCTCCATGTGCTTCTGTGTTTTTTTACTTTTTTGTGTGACTTAATTCTAGTTTCATACCAATATGTCCAGAGAAGATGCTTGATTGATTTCAATTGTCTTAAATTTACTGAGACTTGTATTATGCCATAACATGTGGTCTATCTTAGAAAGTGCTCCATGTGCACTTGAAAGGATGTATATTCTCCTGCTCTGGGGGGAAATGCTCTGAAGATATCAATTAAATCCATCTGCTCTAGTATGTCACTTAAGACTGCTGTTTCTTTGTTGATTTTCTGTCTGGAAGATCTATCCACTGATGTCAATATGATGTAAAAATCCTCTACTATAGTTATATTACTGTTGGAATATCCCTTCATGTCCATCAAAATTTGATTCATATATTTAAGTGCTCCTATCTTGGGTGTGTAAAAGTTGAGAAGGCTTTTGTCCTCTTGCTGGATTGCTCCCTTTATCATTAGGTAATATCCTTTTTCTATAAATATAGTCTTTGTTTTAAAGTCTATTTTGTTCATCATATTTATCATTACCTTAGCTTTTTTTTGTATCCATTTGCATGATATATTGTTGTCCATCCCTATACTTTTAGTCTGTGTGTGTCTTCCATTATGAGGTGGGTCTCTTACAGACAGCATATATATATGGCTTTTTTTTTTCAAATAAGTTCTCAATCTAGTGTTTTCTTCATTTTGGATATTGTATTCTTCATTTCTGCTGATTCTTTTTTATGCTCTCTATGTCCTTTATCATTCTGTAGGAATTCTTGCTAAGTTTCTTGAGCATCCATATAATCATTCTTGTGAACTCTGTGTCTAGTAGATTGCTTGCCCCCATTTCATTTAGCTCTTTTTTTGAGGAGATTTCTCCTCTTCTCCCACTTTGTGCATGTTTCTTTATCTCCCCATTTTAGTTGTCCCTTTGTGTTTGTTTTTGTGTATTAGGTAGATCTGCTATTTCTCTCAATCTTGTTAAGGTGGCCTTATATATGTCCTGTGTGGCCCAGTGATACAGTCTCCTTGATCGCTTGTGTTGGGTGCCCCATGCTAAGTGCTTTATGTGGAATTATTCTATTAATACAGACTAAAACCCTAAGAAATAAGATCTATTATAATATTCACATGATGGGTAAGAAATGGATCATAGTTTGCAGAGCTGTTAAGTCACAGAGCTGAAACTGAAAGTAATAACAGAACACTATTTGAAAGTGCTTTCTGTGTAATGGAATTCTAACCACCAACATTTCTCTTTTCTATTTTAGCAAAGGCATATGTTCTTAATTTTTTTTGTTTATCTTTATGTTAACATTTATTTCCTTCAAAATGATACCTTATTTTACTAAGGGAAGATAAGAATTACATAAAAGTAAACGTTTTATAAGAGACTTTTGGGAAGTGGGCATGGGTGGAGTGGGAGGCCAAGGTGAGGTAAAAATGGAGACAACTGGATTTTAACAATTTAAAAAAGAGACTTTTTAGTACATGTGAGTAAATGTAAAATGCAGAGATCTTATGAATTATATGTAGCCACACCCACACACATGAACAGACAGACAGACACACAAAAGGTAAAGATTCAGCTTGTTATGGTGACATAATTGTGACATATCAGTTTCCCTGGAAGTAGTTTGAGATTAGAAGACACAGAGAATAGCACTAAGGAGTTAGCTCTTGGACATAATGTTTGAATATTGTTAGCTTTCTTTTAAAAATTCTGAAAAAAATAATTATCCCTTGTGTATAATATAGCAGAAAAGTAACAGAAAATAAATCTATTAATTACTTTTTTTAAATTTTACTCAAGAAATCAACCTTTAAAACACATGTACACTGGTGGTGCTAGTTGATGTGTACCACTATTTGTGGAGACAATGAAGTAAATTAACAAATTATGTTGAATGTTTTCCCATTGACTATTATGTACACATAATAGAAAAGTATGAATTGTGTTAAAAAAGGGTGACAGAGGAAATGGGGGAGAGTTTTTAAAGAATATTACACCATTCCATTCTTGTGTGATTTTAATGAGAATGTTAGCTGTAGTCAGGATCCCCCGTCATAAAAAAAAAAAAAATCATAGTTTAAACAGAGGTTTGCAAACCTTTTCTATAATGAATGAGAGTGTAAATATTTTAAGTTTTGCATGCTAGCTGTTACAACTATTGAACTCTGCCATTGTAGCACAAAAGCAGCCATAGGCATACATAAACAAATTGGGATGGCTCTGTTTCTCTGAACTGTATTAAAACAATCAAACAAAAAAAACCAAAAAAAATTGACAATTAGCCTGCAGGTCACAGATTGGCAATCCCTAGTCTAGAAGATAGTGACGGAGGAACACAAATCCTCCTGAATATTGAGAGAGAAAAAGAAAGAGAGAGAGAGAGAGAGACATCACTTAATGATGAAATTTTAAAAGATCATACTGGAGAGCTTGTCAAAATGATTTGTAAGAAAGTATGTGCCAACATACTTCATATTATTTAGGGTATAAACACAGAAAAAAATCATTCTATAGCTTGAGGCAGTGAGATCCAATTAAAATGAGAAGTTTTTAATAAAGTCAAAGCAATGTCATCACACAGCTGGTGAGCCTGAGCAACTATTAAAGATTCTATGACAACATGATGAGGATATCTTCATAAGAAAACATATTCACATAGAAATGCGTTAATTGGATTTGAGATCATTTCAGAATCTCAAACATGTGAACATGGACAATCTCTAAGCTCTTTACTAATGTTCTTACAGACATATGTCCCATGTGTACCTTTATTTTTTCTTGCTCCAACATTGGTAGAAGATCTGAAAAGTAGTGTGCAGTCATTTTCAATACATGCACACATACATATAAATACATTTAGGTAAAAAGAAAAAAATGTACTGTTTAAAGAACTAGCATCAAGGAGGATTCAGATTTGAAGTTCAATGAGTGGGAATAGAAAAAGCCATTAGTGAAAGTATTCTCCTTGTTACCTGTCAGACCACAGACACTTTTTAAAGGTCTTTACCTACTCTTTGTCTACACATCATCTTCTGAACAGGCTCAGTTACATTGGTAGCATCAAAGACAAAAGAAAGTAGAAGTGATCATCATTCTTTCTCTAGGCATAGGAAAGGTTTTAGTCACTGGTCAGTAACCCAAAGTTGAAAATAGGGCAGATCTTACAAAGAATTTATTTAAAATAATACTGCCAAATCCGTTTTTCTTTATGTTTTCCATACATGTGAATCATAACATTATTTATGAATTACACAAGTTAGAAATATAGGAGTTGAGTTCTTTTTTCATATTCTCCTCCTCTCCATTTCTAACCCCTGAAAATTTCTAGATTCTACCTGCAATAAATAAATATGGCCCTGGCTGGTGTGGTTCAGTGGATTGAACTCTGGCCTTCAAACCAAAGGGTCACTGGTTCAATTCCCAATGAGGGCACATATGTGTGTTGCCAGCCAGAACCCCAGTGGGAGATGGGTGAAAGGCAATCCTACATTGATGTTTCTCTCCCTCTCTTTCTCCATCTCTTCCCTTCTGTCTAAAAACATAAATAAATAAAATCTTTAAAATAAATAGTTAAATATGTAGTTAAAGATGTTGACAATGGAACTAAGGTTCACTTTTAAAGAATCTATTTTCTACATCACTCTCATATGGTAGCAGAGTACGAAGAAATTACACCAAGAAATGTAAAAATGAAAAGTGTACACCATCATGAGAGTTCAACTCCTCAGCTACAGCTGTCTCTTATGCTAGCTTCCATCTGCGCTGCCATTCTCTGCATTTCCGTTTTGTGACATGACTTAATGAATTTCCTGTTTTAGCTTAAATAACTGTATTAAGGTACTGTCACTTGTGACTAAAGAATTTAGAAGAATGAAAAGTACTTGTTCTCTGGCCTTAATCCTTTCTGTCACCTCTTTGAAGACCTGCTTCATATCTATAACTAGAATTTTATCCCTGGACTACTTTTTGAAACCATCCTGAGTTTAGAGTCAAAGGTCCAGCATAGTCTTTTTTCCTTCCTTAATTTAAGACTTGACTTGTTTGTGTTTTCTGAATCCCAACAGGTAGACTGTCAAGAGCTTTAGAATCAAAAAAAAAAAAAAAAAAAAAGGAATTTCAAAGAGCACTGAGAGATCATGAAGGTACTCAATAGAAATAAGTCTGGGTAGAGCCATAACTGGAGTGGCCCAGTTAGTTGGCATCATCCTCCAGAGCGAAAGTTCACTGATTCGATTCTGTGTCAGGGCACATGCCTGGGTTATGATTTGGTCCTCATTCAGGGCCCTTACGAGAGGCAACTGATCAGTGTTTCTCTCCCTTTCTTTCTCTCTCCCTGCCCTTCTCTCTAAAAACTAAATAAATAAAATCTTTAAAAAAATAAATGTTGGTGTACAATGTCAGATCCCAGTGGAATAAACATTCTGAAACAAGATAGGCAATAAGTTGTCCAATGAAAGATTGTAGGAAAGAAAGAAGTTACATGAAGGAAATTGACTTATAATTGCCCCAAGCACAGTGCTTATAATAATCATTAGCACATTGTGATATTGGTAAAACACTCCTGTGGGAAGGTCTGAGTGTTTGCAATGAGTCTTTTGTGAAATAATTTAACCTTGCTTAGTTTCAGTTTCCTTTTTTTATTGGATATTAATAACTTTATATCATAGCTGTGGTGTGAAGACAAAGTAATTGAAGAATAGGTAAAGTCTGAAAATCAGATAAAACATTGTAAATAGGAAATTCCTTTAAACATAATACCTTAAGCCAAAAGAGTAAGTCTCAGAGAGGCACATCAGGTACTGAGATAGACTAAGTGGACTAAAGGTTCTTCTACCCTCTCCCTCAGTCATACCTAACAAGGGCTATATTTTCTATTTACTTGTCTATAAGCATTGCCAAAAGTTAGAAGAGTACTACTTTCTAAATAATTTTACATCCTGAGGATAACAGGAAAAATATTATTTATGGTTTTCAAGTCCTGGATTCAGTAAGTAATACAAATAGCCCACTTGGTAAAGACATGGCAATTTCACTGATATTGCTAAAAATTAAATGAGAAAAATATGATATTTTGGGCCTCCTTTAAGAGTTTTTTTTTTGATACCTCAAGGATTCAAGATAATTAGATTTATGAAAAAAAATAGCAAGAGCTCCCAGTTTCAGAATTGTGACAGGCCCATTGATAAAACCTGCTCAGGCAGAAACCAAGTTGGGGAAAATAACAGTTTGTTGTTATAGTTCTCCTAAGCAAAAAAAATGCTCTTAGAAACTTGAATCCATTTACCCTATTTTAAGTAGATAAGTCATTAGTTTTTTTTCTGTTATTAAGAAGAGCACAAAATGAACATTTGACTATTAGCTACACTTTGAAACTTACCTTTCTACACATTTTAATTTTCTGAGTCAGAATCTCCTGGCAACACCTTCAAAATGTAGCTCTAACCTTGTAACAGCACAGGAAACAATTTCAATCTGGTAAAAAATTAAAGAAAATGTATTGAAGATAATGGCAATATAACTATTTTAATCACTAAATTCAAACATTTAGCATAATAATCAGTATCTCTTCAGTGTAAATATACAGCCATATAATCAATGGTTCCATTCCTTGCTATGTCTATGCATTCTTGCTGTAGTTACTTAGCATCTATTTCATACAAGGCATTGAGCTAGGAAAAAATGAAATAATATAACATGACACTCTTTTTTTAATATATTTTATTGATTATGTTATTACAGTTGTCCTATTTCCCCCCCTTTAGTACCCTCCAGCCCACATCCCTCCCCATTCCCTGCCCTTTAATTTTTGTCCACAGGTCATACACATAAGTTCTTTGGCTTCTACATTTCCTACACTATTTTTAACCTCCCCCTGTCTGTTTTCTACCTGCCGCTTATGCTACTTATTCACTGTACTTTTTCCTCTTCTCTCCGCCTCCTACTCCCCTGTTGATATCCCTCCATGCCTTATATAAATCTCTTTAACACTTCATACAATAAAGGCTGGGTGATGATGAACTCCTGAACTTGACCTTGTCTGAGAAGCACTTTATCTGTCCTTCCATTCTAAATAAAAGTTTTGCTGCATAGAGTATTCTTGGATGTAGGTCCTTGACTTTCATGACTTGGTATACTTCTTTCAGCCCCTTCTTGCCTGAAAGGGCTCTTTTTAGAAATCAGCTGACAGTGTTATGGGGATTCCTTTGTAGGTAACTGTCTTCTTTTTTCTTGCTGCTTCTAAGATTCTCTCCTTATTTTTAATCTTGGGTAATGTCATTATGATGTGTCTTGGTGTGTTTCTCTTTGGGTCCAACTTCTTTGGGACTCTCTGAGCTTCCTGGACTTCCTGGAAGTCTATTTCCTTTGCCAGATTAGGGAAGATCTCCTTCATTATTTGTTCAAATAAGTTTTCAATTTGTTCTTCCTCCTCTCTTTCTGGCACCCCTATGACTCGGATGTTGGGATGTTTAAAAATGTCCTGAAAGTTCCTAAGCCTCTGATGGTAGTAGAATAGAAAATGATGAGTATAATTAACAGAAAGCTTTGTACCTGAGTTCTTCCTTTGGTGTTCATATAAGGAGTACTATTTTAGATGAGTCTTAGTGGATGAGTAGGTTTAGATAAAACAGGATGAAAATTGTTATTTTTCAGGCACAGTATGAATATAGCAAATATCTGCAAAACAGAGTGTTTGGACATAAGTGTTTGATTTACGTTTGTTGGAACATAATTATAATTGTAAAGGAGTATAGGGAAAAAGATTAAGAAAAGAGGTTGAGTCTAGATACTGACAATATTGCATGACCATGGAGGTGAACTTCGTTTCTAAAAAAAAAGTGTAGAAATGATTTTAAACAGGAAAGTTTAGCACTTAAGTGTAAGACACAACTAGAAACAAGCCACAGTTAAAAATAAAACTCTGTCCTTATCTTTGTCATTCTTATAGTGGCAGGTCTTCACATTCAATATTTATTGAATGCCGACTAAGTAGAGAGGAGTAGGGATGGACAGATGAATAAGACGTGTCCCTTGCCATGTTGTAGGCATAGGTAGAATGATAGGGACACCCACCAAAAAGGAGACCTTTCAGAGAATATTGGAGCTGGACTTGAGGAATGATTAGGCACCCATCAAACAAAGTAGATTCATATATATTATCAGCTCCTTTAACTCTGATCTCAAGGCACTGAGCTAGGAATAAATACTCTTTTCAAAGAACATCAAATCCAAGAATGGGAAAGGTGTAACTTTCTTGTCCTAAGCTTGACTTTCACTGGTATTCTGACCTTGGGTAAGTCATTTTTACTTTGTCATCCAGTCATTCAACACTTTTTTTGAATGTGAGTTCAACACATTAAAAAAAAGTGTTGATGATTGGGAGGGTGAAGTAAACAGCATATGCAGTAAACAGCATATTAAAGGTGTCCTTCTAGGGGATATTCTGAACTATCTAGCAAGATGAGAAGAGAATAGTGTGTTTGTCCTGTCAGTCCTTGTGTCCCTCTTCCTAATATTACTGTTTTGTTGGAAGTATCTATTTTACTTAGCTCTAGGTGGATGGACAAAACTATTTCTTAAGAATATTGATCTTTCAGGGTGTTAAGTGATACATTTACCAAACAAAATATACTATTTCTAACACATTATAACTAATTCAGACAAATGCATTCTTTAAAGAGAAGTCTTACTTTTATTCTCTCTACATAAAGGCAGAATTAGTAGCCAGATTAAAACAGAAGACCTCTGTCAATATTTTTATTTATGTTATTAATGGTAGCAAAGAGTCATCTCTTTTGAGGCAGGATAGTAAGAAGCTAGGAAAGTTCTTTCTCAAGTGGAATGGAGGAACTGAGACAGGCAGCTGATTCAAACTGGCCTCATCCAGCACCCTGAGTCATCCGCCACCTTTTCCTTTGCATGACCACTCCAGTAAGCACTAAGCCTTTACAAGGAGGACAAGGAGGTTCTGATCAGCATCAAATAGCTGGAACAAAGCCTCAGGTCTGTCAACCACAGAAAGAGTTTTGGTCAAACTAGAGCTAACATCTAGGTCTCAGCTGTGTTTCAGTTCCAGGCCCCCCAAAAGCAGTAAAACGAGACAAAGCGATGCTATGGCTGACAGTATGACCAGGTACAATGACTAGTGGCCTCCTACACTGCCAACCAATCTGTGGAGACACAAGCCTGAAAGGTCAGACCTCAAGGTTGATGAATATTTTATTGAGATCCTCCCTGAGAACTGCCCTAAAATTTCTGTCTTTAGAAAAGAGATCAAAATGCTTATAGCAAAGGACTCAGCGTATGCTGTCCCTGGAGCACACCTGTGCCTTTCCAATCCTCTTTCCTCAGACATACATCTTTGCTTTTCTTTCTTGTAATCTCTAAATGTTCCCAGAAAACTTACAACCAGGGATTCAGCAAGTCCTGGGCTAACTCTCTGAACCTGTCTTCAAGGGCCCACCTTTTGCCTCCTCAACTTATTTCCTGAGTCTATGCAAGCCAGCTGTCTCACTTCTTCTGCCTATGTGCTAAATAAACTTCCTCTTGTGTTAGAGTTCTTGGCTCTGAATTCCTTCTTTGCTGAATTCAAGGACCAAGGTTGCTGAATGAAGAGCCCACATCACCACCAACAGCTTAACAAAAGGGCATTCACTTTCCCAGACACCAATGAACACAGTGATTTATAGTGTTTGGTATTAATGTACTCCAAAGGATTTAAATTTCATCTGAATTTAAAACAACCAACATTTTAAAAGTTAATCATCATTTTCCAATTAAGTGCTTTATTTTGCATACTGTGCATTGTGCTTCCTAAATGGCATTTTATTTTATTTATTTTTTATTAATCTGCTATTTCTTTCTGTTGATCAGTGTCAGTAGCTTGTCAAGGACACCTTGCTTTGGTACCCATGCAAATAGGATTTAATTATCATCAATGAGTTTGCAAAACTTGCATAAGTCATTAATTTGAAAAGCATGAGATTTAATGCGGGGAATTTGGAGCTGCTGTCAAAGACACTTTAAAATTACTCTATTTATACATTAATTATTAATACACTGGAAATGTCTGGTGCAACTAATTTTAATTATGACAAATCACAAAGAACACAATAAAAATGCATTGGGTCAATTTCATTATCTTATTTCTAGCACAATTTTGTATAAAACCTACATTTCTTTAGATTGAAATATAACCATATCGGAATGCCAACATGACTTAAACAAAATATACCAGCAGAGCTTACCTAAATTATCCATTAGTGCTTCAATCCCCTTCAATTCATGTTATGCATGTGAATATAAAGGGAAGCTGATCCTCTACAAGTCTTCCATTTACCTGTAAAAGTTTTAGTTGTACCTGTCCCACTTACACAATGATTTATCTTACGCCTTCAAATAGTTTTAAAATTATTCATTTACTAAATTCCAGTTGGCCATCTATTCAATGTGAGGTTCAAAACAAGGAATCAGGTAGTAAAACACATCAGTAGTCCATAAACTTGATAAGCTTATACTATAGTAAAATATATTTTATTTCCATTGAAAATTATATAATCACTATAATGACTTGACCATTTATGATACACAAGCTCTATTCTAAGTGCTTTACTCTCTTCTTATAGACAAAATAATAAATTATATTTATTAAACAAAACACTTCTCCTATTTTTTGTAAACCCCCTTATATCAGGCTCTGTTTATTGCCATTCTTATAAAATGCTCTTGTCTATATTAAAATGATCTCCAGCTTACCAAATCTACTGCTCAACTGTCAAGCCTCATCTTCCTTGGCCTAGCAAGAGCATGTGCGACAGTTGATCACATCTTCTTCTCTGAAATACTTTCTTCACTTCACTTAGATTCCAGGCCTTCATATTCTCCTGACTTTTCTGCAATCTTCTGACTGAGTCTCCCCATCTCCCTAACTACTAAATTTTAAGATGATGTAGGTGTCAGTTCTCAGATCTTCTCTGCTTCTCTTTCTATATTCACTCCCTCAGTTACTTCATTCCCTCTTTCAGGTTACATACATACACATACACATACACATACACATACACATACATATGCTGATGACTTTATCTCTACTCCTGAATTCCCAACTTGTACCTCTATTGCACAATTGACATTTCCACTTTTATGTCCAATGAAGTCTCAAACTTACCATGTTCATAGTGATATTTTGTTGTTTCTTCTACCATTCTCCTCAAAGAAGTCCTCTAGTTGGCTCTCATGTCAGTAAATGAGAACTTGGTCCTTCATTTTGCTTGGGTGGATTGCATGGAAACATGTTTGCCCTCAAAATTTCTCTCAAACTTTCACATCTAACCTATAAGTAATACCTGTCTTTAAAAATACAATATATCCAAACTATGGGCCATTTTTACCTCCTTTACTTCTGCATATTTGGTCCAAAAAAATATCTCTCCAGGATTTTTGCAATTTGTTTATTCTACTTCCATCTTCATTCCTTACTGTATTCTACTTTGAAATCAGTTATGAGAGTTACTATTTATTATTTTAAAATATAGCTAGATGATGCTGATTTACCTAAAAGCTTCAAATGGCTCCAGATTTCATCAAGTTAAAGCCAAAGCCTATGCAATGTCCTCGAATTCTCCCCCTCTCCCTCAGCTTTACTCATCTCCAAACTCACAACAGGCTCATTTCTATCTACCATTGTGCCCATGCATTCATTGACTTTCTCCCTTCTGCCTGGAATGTTGTCCATCAGATTACCAACATGCTTTTCTTACCTCCTTCAAATATCTGCCCAATGTCAGGTTGGACCAGTATCAAACATAAATTAAGCCAGACACTAGTTAAAGTGGCAAGGACAGGTTTCAATTAGTAATTCACACTTGCAATAGAGAAAGGTGCTGTGTGAACTGAACTGAATTCTAATTTGTACAGAAGCAATAGTGTCTTAGAGGGAGGATGAGGAAAAACGTGGGGTAGTAGTGAACAGGGCCTCAGCAGAGTCAAGGAAGTGAAAAATTACAAAAATAAGGAAAGGGATTGGGCCACATGAAACATAGTTGGGTTTCCTAAGTGGCAATTATGGAAGTTAGACTCTTACTCTCTCAAAGAGCCTGGGAGGCAGGAACCCAATCTTCAGGAGTTGGTTGAAAGCAGTAAATTCTTTTGGTAACCTTAAGCTTTCTTAGGCAGGTGCTTTGTGGAGTGGTTACTGTCATCCTAGGGATGAGGCTGTGAGCCTGTTCAAGTCTTTATAGGCAAAGTTTCAGGCTTAGTCAAAAAGTGGGCTCTGAAGATTTTGCCTAGAGTTTGGTCAAGGAGGGAATCTGGCCACCATACTGTCTTTAGTCCAGGGATGATGACTATCCATTGCTGAGCCAAGATGTTTCTGATACTTTACTCCTTGCCACACTACCTGAAACTATCTCAAGGATGAGAAAGTCATTGGGCTTACCTCATTTTTTCCCATCAATCAGAATCACTCTCCTTCATTATCAGATGTTTTGTCTTGAAGCTACCGTTTTGCCTACTATGTGTTTGTGTTTGGTAGTTTCAGGGAGGAAGATAAATCTCATTCTTATTAGTACATTTTGCAAGTAGAAATTCTATCCTTGCTTTTAAATCTCCCCCATTTAATATTAATATACACACCTCAGCATTCTCTTGATTTGGCATTTGCATGGTTTGTTTCTATCCTCTGGTTTTTCACTTCTTTATGTCTGTATATTTAAAATTGGTTTATTATAGAAGGTATAAAGTAGCTACATAGTTTTTTACCCCAATCTAAAAATCTCTGATTTTTAGTTGAGATTTTTAAACCTTGTTAATATGTTTGGATATACACGTACCATTTTTCCAGTCATTTCTACTTGCTCCCTGTCTTCTTTGTACTTTTCGATTTTTATATTCTGCTTCATTTTGAATTAATTTTGTTTAATGGTTCCATTTTTCTCCATTATTGGCTTGTTAGTTATACCATTATATATATATATATGATACACACACACACACACATTTTAGTTGTTGCCATAACTTTATAATACACATCTTTAGTTTGCTACTACCCATCTTTAAGAAAATACTTACTACCTTATTCACAATATAAGAAACTTATATTTCCTGTTTTATTCTCCTCTTGTTTTTGTTTCGCTGTCACACCATTTAATTTTACATACATTAAAAATATCTTGCCCCAGCTGATGTGTCTCAGTTGTTTGGAGTGCCATCCCATTAACCAAAAGGACATGAGTTAGATTACCTGTTAGATCACCTGTTAGATCATGTGCCTAGGTTGCGGTATGTTCCTGGTTGGGGTACATAGGAGAGGCGACAAATGAATGATGATGTTCCTGGGATACCTAGCATGTTACTAGTTGGGGTACGTAGAAGAGGTGACCAATGGATGATGATATTTCTTTCCTTCTCTCTCTCCTTCCCTTCCCTTCTCTCTAAAGTCAGTAAGCATGTCATCAGTAAAGATAAAACAAACAATTGAATGAACAAAAAAAAATATTTATTTGTTTTTATTACAATTTAAACAATTAGCTGTCATTTAGAATAATTAGGAATAGGGAAAATGTCTTTTATATTTACCTTCATTTTAACCATTTTGGGAAACCTTTATTCTTTGTGTAGATCCAAAAGTCTGTCTGGTATCATATTCCCTATGCTTAATGAAATTTCCATGTACTTATTATAAGTCTGCTAATAATTCTATCAGTTTTTTTTTCTGAAAAGTACTTATTTTACTTTCATTAAAAAGAATTGATAGACTTTCCTTTTAAAGATTTCATTTATGTATTTTTAGAAAGAGGGGAGGGGAGGGAGAAAAAGAGAGAGACATACATCAATGTGTGGTTGCCTCTTGGTGTGCCCTTTGCTGGGGACCTGGCCTATAACACAGGCATGTGTCCTGACTGGCGATGAACCCAGTGACTCTTTGATTCGTAGGCTGGCACTCAGTCCATTAAGCCACATCAACCAGGGATGATAGAATTTCTTTTTAGAATACTTTAAAAAATGTATTTATTATTATTTTTTTGAGAGAGAGGGGAGAGGAAGGAGAAAGAGAGGGAGAGAAACATCAATGTCCAAGAGAAACATCAATCAGCTGCCTCTCACATACCCCCAACTGGGGACCTGGCCTACAACCCAGGCATGTGCCCTGATGGGAATTGAACCAGCAGCCTTTTGGTCTGCAGGGCAGTGCTCAATCCACTGAGCCATACCAGTCAGACTGGATCATTTTTGTATAAAAAATATTTGTTTTGTTTTTCTTCATTTCTTATGTTATATACTCAATTTTTACGGCATTTGCTCACTACTAAATTTTCTGATGACCTACAGGATTTGAGAGTAGTCAGGTATATTTATTATTATTTTTAATTGTTGTTTAAGTAGAGTAGTCTCCATTTCCCCCCCACCTCTCCCCACCAACCCCACCAACTGCCACCTCCCACCCTCAATCCAATCCCCCCTGTAGTTTATCCATGGGTCCTTTAACCTGTTCCTTGATGACCTTCCCCCACTTTCCCCTGTTATGCACCTCCTCTTACCCCTCTGGTCATTGTCATTTTGTTCTTCATTTCAATGTTTCTGGTTATATTTTGCTTGCTTTTTGTTTTGTTTTTATTTTTTTTTCTTCCCTGCTTCCTGCTTCCGTGTAGGTTCCACTTACAAGTGAGATCATATGGTATTTGTCTAACCATCTGGCTTATTTCACTTAGCATAATGCTCTTCAGTTCCATCCATGATGTCAGGAAGTGTAGGAGTTCCTTCTTTCTTTCTGCTGCGTAGTATTCGATGTGTAAATGTACCATAGCTTTCTGATCCACTCATTTACTGATGGGCACTTAGATTGCTTCCAGCACTTGACTATTGTAAATTATGCTGCTGTGAACATTGGAGTGTATAGGTGCTTTTCAATTGGTGTTTCAGGGTTCTTAGGGTATAATCCAAGCAGCAGAATTGCCAGGTCAAAAAGCAGTTCCATTCTTAGTTTTTTGAGGAAATTCCATACTGTTTTCTACAGTGGCCATACCAGTCTGCATTCCCACCAACAGTGTACTAGGATTCCCTTTTCTCCACAAACTGGCTAGCTCTTGTTGTTGATTTGTTTATGATGGCCATTCTGCCCAGTATGAAGTGGCATCACATTGTGTTTTAATTTGCATCTCTCTGATGGCTAGTGATCATGAGCATCCTTTCATATGTCTATTTGCCCTCTCTATGTCCTCCCTGGAGAAGTGCCTGTTCAGGTCCTTTGCCCATTTTTTAATTGGATTGTTTGTCTTTCTGGAGTGAAGTTGTATGAGTTCTTTATATACTTTCGAGATCAAACCCTTGTCTGAGGTATCATTGGCAAATATGTTTTCCCATATAGTTGTTTCTCTTTTTATTTTAATACTGTTTTCAAAGCTTTTTATTTTGATGAGGTCCCATTTGTTTATTCTTTCCTTTATGTCCCTTGCTCTAGGGGACATATCAGTGAAGATGTTGCTACATGGAATGTCTGAGACTCCCAAACTTTTTTTATGAGGCCAGCATCATACTAATCCTAAAACCAGATAAAGACACAGGAAAGAAAGGAAACTACAGGTTAATATTACTGATGAACATAGATGCTAAATCCTCAACAAAATATTGGCAAACTACATCCAGCAATACATTAAAAAGATCATACACCATGACCACGTGAGATTCATCTCAGGGATGCAAAGATGGTACAACATTCTTAAATCAATAAACATAATACTGTCACATAAACAAAAGGAAAGACAAAAATCACTTGGTCATATCAATAGATGTGGAAAAGCATTTAATAAGGTACAGCACCCATTTATGATAAAAACAAACAGCCAAGTGGGAGTACAGGGAGCATTCCTCAACATAATAAAGGCCATACATGGGAAACCTACAGCCAACATCATACCCATTAGGAAAAAACTAAAAGCTTTCCCCCTAAGATCAGGAACAAGACAGGATGTCTGCTCTCACCACTCATATTCAACATAGTGTTGGAAGTCCTAGCCACAGAAATCAGACAAGAAAAAGAAATAAAAGGCATCCAAATTGAAAAGGGGGAAGTAAACTGTCATTGTTTGCAGGTGACATGATAGTGTACATAGAAAACTCTATAGACTCCACCAAAAAACTACTCGACCTAATAAGTGAATTGGGCAAAACAGTGGGATACAAAGTCAGTATTCAGAAATTGAAGGCATTTTTGTACACCAACAACAAAATATCAGAAAGAAAAATCAGGGGAAAAAATCCTATTTACTATAACAACAAGAAAAATAAAGTACCTAGGAATAAACTTAACCAAGGAGGTAAAATACCTGTACTCAGAAAACTACACAACCCTGAAGAAAGATATTAAGGAAGACACAAATAAATGGAAGCATAAACCGTTTTCATGGATGGGAATAATTAACATCATTAAAATGTCCTTTTAGAACATTTTTATATTTAAAGAAAAATTGTAGAGATACTTAAAATTCTTGTATACCCCATACCCAGTTTCTCTTTATTAACATCTTAAATAATATAGTGTATTTGTTATAATTAATGAACCAGTATCAATATAATCTTATTAGATAAAACCCATAGTTTATAAATTTTTTTTTTAGTTTTTCCTAATGCCCTTTCTGTTCCAGGATACATTCCAGAACCCCGCCTGGAATTTAGTTGTCATGCCTACTAAGGCTCCACTTGGCTGTGCTAGTTTTTTAGATTTTTCTTGTTTTTGATGCCTGTGAAAGTTTTGAGAAATTCTGGTAGTTTTTGTAGGAATTGAAAGACTTTTCTTTCAGAATATACACAAAAACATACACAGATTTATATATATGCTATGAAGTAAGTACTCTGAACTGTTAAAATTAATTTAGATATTTGAGAAATATCTTTATTTATTTGAAACAAATAAATTTATATGTAGTACAGTTGGTAGATCACAGAGACACCCAATATATGCTGGGTGATATAAGTGTCTTTAATGGTAGAAGCAAATTAGTCTAGAATTATACCTTAATATTCTTTATATAATCATCAAGAACCCACTATATGGCAAGCTCTATACCAAAAAAAAAGTGTTAAAAAATGTTTACAATTTAAAGCCATGGTATCTACTCTCAAATCATTCATAATAGTTTAATAAGGGAGACGTACATAAACAAATGATTGTAACAGAGAATAGTGATTCTAAATTAGAAACTAACCACAAAATATAGGGAAAACCCAATTAAGGAAATAATCAAATTGGAGATGGGAGAATGAATAGATTATACTTAAAGATCTTGAAGAATAAGTTGTGAGTCATCAGGCAAAAAGTGGATGAGTATTCAATAATGTGGAAGACGCAGCTGGTACAGAGTGAAGTACCATGTGTTTAAAATTTTATGTAATTGACTGGAATCATTTTAATGAATTTGGATTTTAAACTGGAGATATTGTGAAGTGTTGAGGGTTGAATGGTTTTAGTACAGGATTGCATAGTTGATTTGTTATTTAAAAACTCTACTAACAAAAAAATTAAGAAGTGAAAGAAAAGACTTTTACTAGAAAGTAGAAGTCTTGAGGAGTCAAAAACAATATTTAAAAAAGAGAGAGAGAGAGAGAGAAAAGAAAAAAAAAACAGACTGAACCAGAGCTCTAGTGTGGAGTATTGACTGGTGAAGATAAATGTGAAAACTCCTTCAATCTTAAAATTGACAAGATTTAGCATAAGACTGAAAAATTAATCTAAGATAACGTCCAAGTTTGTGGCATTATGGAATAGTTGGTAGTTCTAATAATTAAGAGAGGGAACATGGGAGAGGTAAACTAAGGAGCAAGAAAAATCATGAGAGAGAAAATGATGTTAGATATTTTAGATATAAAATGATTAAATCATGTGAGGTTTGCATTGTGCATGAGTCTGAAGAATAGATGTAAAAGCTGCATTAAATATGCATCCTTGAACTCTTACAGAAGACACTTAGTCTAGTCTCCCCTCTGATGTGCTCATATTCTCCTTCTTAGCTCAGTTTAGCAGACCTGTGTAGAGCGGAACACTCGATAACTGACTTCAGTCCTATGCTGAATGGCTAGAACAGGAATATATGATAGCACAATGGAAAGTGACTTTCAAGGCACTATTTTTTTTTTCCAAAATCAGGGAAGGGAGAAAGAACATCATGAAACACTCTATTCACCCATTTCTTCTTGTTTCATCTACCAGTGACCACTGAAGCTCTGAGGAGGCGTGTCAGGATTTATTAAGCATAAGACAACATTATACTATGATAGTTCTATGTCAAGTTTTAGCGGGGGCATTGCTGCTCTGTAAACTAGATTTTCTCCCAAGAAGAGAGCAGATAAGCAACTTGCAGGCTTCAGTAGTTGGCAGTTTTGATAAAAAAACAAAAACAAAAAACACCCTTTTCTGTGCAGATCCCCGGTTATTGTGATCTAAGTTGCCAACTACCATACACCCCTGCAGCATATCTGAATCCTTGACCATCTTGCTATTTCTGCTCTTTCAGTTTCTATGAATTTCCTAATGTTTTACTTTCTGTTTTGTTTTCTTGAGTTTGTGCCCTATAGTAATGCCATCCTTCCTTGATCTGATCTCACGAACATCTGTCCAATTGCTCTCATACCTGACCTCTACCTTAACACTCAGCCACTGCCTCAGCAGAAAATCACCCACTAAGCCAGTTCCCTACTCAAGCTCTACCCTTCAATATGATATCAGCTCTAACAGAGTGGGAAACTAGATGATAGTGAAAGTGGGAATATGGAAACAAAAATGTCAGTCGTTAGTCCTGGCCAGTGTGGCTCCGTGGATTGAGTGCCAGCCTGCAAATCAATGGGTCACCTGTTCTATACCCCATCAGGGCACGTGCCTGGGTTGCAGGCCAGGACCTCAGTAAGAGGAGCAAGAGGCAATCACACATTGATATGTCTCTCCTTTCTTTTTCCCTCCCTTCCCCTCTCTAAAAATAAATTTTAAACTTTTTAAAAAAACAGCATTGCAAAAAAATGCCAGTTATTGGAGTCATAATTTCCTCTGGGTGATTAATTTCCATTTTACTTTCCACATTGCCCATGGAAGTAATGTTTCATTTTTATATTAGTTAAGAATCATCTTATTTTAATTGTTAAATTGAAACATAGGCATGCTCAAAAAACCAACCTAACCAATAAAACCTTTCCAATCTATCATAATTGCTCAGTAAAATTATGCTAGCTTAAATAGTTGTAATCCCTGTAACAACCCAATGTGCACAACCCAGTATTGTGCGATTACTATCCTGTTTTACAAATGAGAAATGTGAAGTGTAGTGCTATTGAGAAATTTGCTGAAGATCATATGACAAACAATATCCACAGATCATTTTGACTCCAAAGCCAATATTCTTAACCTCACCAATACATAGACACTTTGAATACAATTTTAAAATCAGGACAAAAATATCTTATGCAACAACAAGAACATTATATTCTACTAACATTCTAATTGAAAACTATATATTTATTCCAATAAATAAACGTGTGTGATGTGCTGAAGAGGATCTGGGTTTTCTAAGCAGAGAAGTAAGTAATATATTCAAGAACGTGGTTAAACTCTCTCATTGCTCTGAGCCTCTGTGCAGCAAATGTTGGTCATGATATGGATTAATTCTTTTTTTGTTAGTTTTTTCTATTTATTTATTTACCTATTGTTTATGGTTCCAACTATGTGTTTTAATTTTTTAATTTTTTAATTGTTGTTCAATTATAATTGTTCCCCTCTTCCCCCCATTACTCTCCCCTGGCCTACAAGACCCCCACCTCCCCCATTCAATCCTCCCTCTCATTGTTTTTGTCCATGGGTACTTTATGCATTTTCACTGATGTGACCATTCCCCTTCTCTCAACTCTCTTTTCTCTTTCTCCCCACCACCACCTCCCACTCTCCCTTTCTTTTTCTCTCCTTCCTTCTCCAGTTTGTCAGTTCATGGATGGGCATACATAGAAACATGGAATTTGTGTGACAATTGTTCAGATAAATGTCTTCAGAGTTTCTTTAAAGCAGTGATTGATAAAGAATCATTGCCAGATAAATCCCATGCAGGAAATAGTCACCTGTAGACACACACACACACACACACACACACACTCATGATGGGGAGAAAAAGTGACAGAGGAGGAGAAGGAAAAAAGAAGAGAGGAAGAGCGAAAGAAGAATGAAATCTAGAGAGCTGGAGACACCAGGGCTGCATTCTCTGGGGAAGGATATCTGTTAAGCGTGTTTGCTGGAAGTCTACCTCCTAGCTGTCTGGAATAAATATACCTGACTATTTTCTTTTCCTTTCCCCATAATAGGGTCAGTGGGCTGAGCTCTTATTTATAGAGGGAAATTGTTCCAGGAAATTGGGTAGTTGTTATAGTGGCTTCTGTTTGCAATCTTGGATGAGGTTTTTTACATTTTAGTCTTGGAAGAAGGGGTGAGATAATTTCTCGTATTACTTCTTCCTACCCATCAAAATTTTGACATTACCTTTTCCTTGAAGTATACTGTCATTTGAATCAGATGTTGATTAACATTTTATTTTAAACATTTCAATCAATTCTCATTTGTGCCTTTAAAAAAATGTGTATTGCTGCTGATTTATATGTGTTACTAATCTTCATGACGAATGGCCTGTCAAAAACCAGCTATATATAACACACACCAGGCATGCAGACATACTTTAAGTGAAAGAAAACCTAAACAATCAGTAACACTTTAATATATAGTGACTTATGTAACACCTGAAATAGCCTGTATGTGTGTTCATATGCATACATACACATATGCACATGTAAACATATACAGACACATATTTATATGCATATATGTGTGTATTAATCTAAAGCCCTTAAATATAATTATCTGTTGTATATCTTTGACTTACTAAGTTACATATTGTTGTACCTCTGATTCTGAAATATTATCATCAGTGAAATTCAAATAAGCAAGAAAGTATTAGTAACTCAACTTAGCAGTCAGCAGTTGGACAACATTGAATGCCAATGAACTGCAATTCCAGCAATATCTGAAAAAGTCCTACCTTTTAAGCGCTTGTCCCAAATTAGCAATGCTGTATACGAAAACCTCAGTCCAAAGAGCCACAAGAAGTGTGACAGAGGGAAAAAAATGAAGACGGCCCATTTACATTTGGTGTATTCACGTTGGTTTGCTTATATACTACTGTAACACATGAAACATTGCATGTGCTTCACATGCAGCTGTCACCCAATAAACTCTAATTATGGAGCAGGATTTCACAGCAGATAAAAACAGAGGAGTGTGAGTCAGACTACAGTCAAATCTCAGCTTCAGCATTTATTAATTATATATCTTTGGGTAATTTATTTAATCTATCTAATGTTATGTTTTATCTTGTGACAAATGATATTAATAGGACTAGTCTCACAAAGTTATTATAAAAATTAAATATTATATAGAATTCATTATAGTCTGTGGGCCATAAAAGGTCTCTTCCATCATCTTCATCCTCACCATCGATAGTATTTTATTTTTTCTTATAGATACATATAGTCAGAAATCAGTTAAAGATGAAAAATGTCAAAATTGAGCCACCTAATGAGCCATTATCAGGAATCAGGATCAGTTTGCCACACTAGAGTCAGAAACATGGGAATATTAGTATATAATTAAACCAGGGAAGTAATAAAAGAAAGATTAGATATATGGGTGATCATTGTTGGTGAAAGTAAGGAGAAAGCAAACTGAAGGCTCGTCAGACTATAGGCAGAGGCCCACTGGGAGGATCAAGGGTTTACATGTCTAATGTGTTTGTCTTTTATGACTACAATTCCTTTCTTGGTTCAGGCACATATCTTTAAGTTCTCTGTCTGCCTTTATAAACAACTGTATAATTTTTAGACTTGGTAATATGGATTTATAATAAATGTGGAAAATTATTTGTGGGAAATGGGAAGGAATGATACTTTAACAAATGAATACAGCTTGTTCATTTAGTAGTGTTGTACATTGCAGTGTTTGTATTACAATGGTAACATTTAAACTCCAGTTCCTAGTATCAAGCTTGAGACTGGGGAGAGAGTTGTTCATTTTATTATTATTCATATAACATATTATTCATATATATGGGAATGCCTCACTTACTACTGGTATATTCATGTTGGTCTATTTATATGCAAATATAACATCTAAAACTCAAATAATTTTATATCTGTGATATGCTACATAAAAATATTCCTTAAAAGGAACTCAATAGACTGTTCTTTCCATTTCCAATAAGGAGTGGGTAAAGCATTGAGTTCAGCAAGTTGTTTCTAGTGAACAAAATATACCAGTGGGGAACCTACTCCAAAATCTACCTGCTGGGGCAGAAATTACTTACATGGTTCTATAGCAAAGGAAGAAAATGGTCATCATTCTAATGATTCAAGAACATACCCCTAGGGTTAATTCCTAGAACCTTATTTCTATCATGTCTTCATATAAAAACTTAGCATTGGGCCAGGAACTTTATAGCTGTGTGATTAAGGAAGAAAGTTAACTCCAAAATAGGGAAAAGATACAATTCAGCCAAGGCATGCATTCTTCCTTTTACTGTATATCTTTCTTCTGAAATTGTAGGCTGTGTGAAGGTGTCTTTATTTGCCGCTATATACCCTGGCTCTGAAGCAAACAGAACCTTTAACAGAAGGGGAAAATTAACTGAAAAATACAACCTAGTTATCACCCATTCTCACTGATTAGGGTGTTTAATAATCACCTTCCTTCCTGTAGAGAGTATTAAGCCCCATACAAAATGACTTATGATTGTTTTCACTAAATAAAGGCGATTATGTCTATAAACAGGCTTTCTTTTGGTTGATAAAAGAATGTCAGAATCCCAAATGAGTCCAAAGCCACTGTTTTTAATGAATACAAATGACTAAAATTATCTATTTATAGATTTATAAATTGTTCAAACCATAGAAAGTATGAAAATAAATCATCTCAAAATTTACTTGTGTGAATTCATCTCAACAGGATTATTAGAAAAAATAATCCTGTTGAAGCCTTTACAACATGTGGAGTGAAAATCATAACAAAATAAAGCAGAATTATTTGGGCTTTTACTAAATAGGAGCACATGTTTTACGTCTGGACACACTGAACAATGGTGTTCCTGGTATCCTGTGCCTTTTTCAATGCAGCACCTTTATCGAGTCCAACTATTGTTAACTGTACATGATAATCGCTGATGTTAAAAGAATCTTGGGTGCTCACAGTGGATAAAAATGAAGTTGCAGTTAACTTCATTTTGGTAAGTTCACATCTTCTGCAACACCACTGAAGAGTGTCATAAACAGAAAAATAACGTGCCTTGAAAGATAATGTTATTCTTGTGGAAACATCAACATTACATGAATTGATGCAATTATAGTTTCAAAGTATTTTCTTTGAAATTTGAAAATCCCGATTCATAAATGGTTCGTAAATAATTAATCCAAAATCTGTTCAGTTCCTATGGCATGCACCTCATTTTGACAGCAAAGCATGTTCCTATGTTCTGCAAAAGGCTAAACCTTTAAGCAGGTTACTGGATCACTGGGAAGCTTTACTCAAAGATGCATAAAATGAATGGATTTTTATCAAAATGGTGTTTTTGAGATCTCATTCAGCCTAAGTGTACATCTGCATAGGTTATTAAAAAGTCAAACTGTCTAGCGTGTAACTGTCACACAGCTAAAGTTTAGTCAGCTTTTTCTGTTCTATGCCTCACAAATCACAATCAATCCAGGAAGAAGTCTATTGTTAATACCTCTCAACTCTCCCATCGAACAGTAGAGAAATGCAATAGCTAAAAAGTCTCACATTTTGTGAGTGATTTAAACAGGTTTAGTTTAGATAGGATTTAGATTTAACAGCTCTTTCCACACTGGCTGAAACATACCACGCTATCTCAGAGTGTACTCCACAGCATTAAGAACTTTATTTCAGCAGTGTTAGCAACAGACTGCAGAGTACAAAGATCTGGAGAGCCAAGTTGCCTAGCAGGAGGAAAAAGGGAAACTGGAGACTTAAAGATTCTCTGAAAGTATTTTGTTTAAGGTTGCAAATATTTAGCCATAATTCACTTAGAGGTTTGCAGAATTTACATGTATTTATATTGGGGAATAATATACTGAACAATGCACTAGTCAAGAGATTTCCTTTGTCTGGGCTGTTGAAAAGGGCCAACTTAAATATAAAAGCAGCATTTAGCTAGAACAAGCAGATGGAAGGAAACTTAACCTGAGAGCCCCATGCCCTTCATTGATTACTCTACATCTTTAATGTGGGTAATCTTGTGAGACAACAGTCCTGAAGGCTTCCTGGCTTAGCCTCTGCCGTTTCTTTGGAGGGAAGGAGGACAGCTGTGAGTTCTTACTAGGGCTACTTCTCAGGAAAGAATGCAGCGAGGCTAAGCAATGATGCCAGTTCCCACACCAACTTTCACCTACTTTATTCATATTGCTCACTTAATATTATTTGAAATCCCTCCAAAAATGTAAGAGTGCCTGCTGCATGTGATGGCTATAAAAAACAGTAATATTAATGTTACAGAATGAGTACAAAATGGAATTCAAGGTTACTTAAACTCATATATCTGTAACTAAATAAAATTGGGTAGAGTCTCATAGAATTCCTAGATCAATGGTTCCAAACCATGGCACCAAGTTAGAATAACTTGGGATAATTACCAAAACTGTCAATGACCCATACCCTTCTCCCAGTAATTCTGAAATAGGTTATCTGGGAGAAATGCCGCAGCAGCATTAAATTTTAAAAGCTCCCTATGGAAAAGGGCTTTGACTCTGGCTTAAGCGGGCATTGTGTAGATGAAAAAAGTAGAACATTCAGTGCACCTGAATATCCTCAACTGTTACTTTTGTACTGTTCTTGCTTTTTGTTCTGAAATTAAAACCCTACAAACAGCATGTGAAATTTTGTATGATTTTGATCTTCCCTCATGATAATTACGTATTTGTGTATCTGAATACTCTTCCTTGAAAGACAGCATTAAAAGAGGAAATAGGTCCTTCAGCAGTGTCTCAGAAAAAAATTTTCAGGGACACTTACATAGGAGGAGTTTTAAGTGATAGTGGCAAGATTTATTAGAGTGAAGAGCTGTAGTACACTCTGGAAGAGACAGAGAGAAGGCAGGCTATAAAGGAGCAGCTGCATGGACTCAGGGAAGGAAGTTGCAGAAGCAACACGAGTCCTTAGCCACAGCTCGCTGCCCTCCTTGCACGTCTCATAGGGCCCTTAGAGTTTAGGGGAAAAGGAGGAAAAAATTATGTGCCTGTGAGAAGGAAGGGCACTGTGTGCTTCAAGAAGGGTAGCCACAAGTTCTTTGTCTTCGTTCCATATATTTCCTTGGGTTGAGGAAAAAGCAGGCTTCTTTCAAACAACCCAAAGTCTTTCCTGATTTTTCCTGGGCTTGTGTTGGTGCCCTACCTCATCCAGTCTCTTTACTTGATTCTCTGGGGCTTGTGCCTTTTCCCACTGTGATCCTTTTCCAGGCTTTCCCAGACTAGTCTCCTTCACCTTGCAAGGTGGCCATTATGGCTTCTACTAAGCATGCACTCATTGAAAGGAATTCCTCCTCTCTGTCTCTCTCTCCATCCCATCTATTCCGTTTGGTTTCCTTCTATTTTGTTAATACCTAACTAACTGCCTACTCTAACAAAAGCAAACAGATTTTCTCATTATTTTCTGAAATATCTGAGTCTAAGTCCAGAATGGAAAATTTGCAATTATAAGTAATATCATTAGCTTCAGAATGCCAAGCTTTTCTCAGATGTATAATCTAAGCATGTAAATATGTCTGTGTGGATAATTACGCCAATTTCAGGAGGTCTATTTTCATTTCTTAAGGTTTCTTTTGCACAAACCTTGCAAAGATTGATCATTAAAACAACCTGGCTTTTTTTGTTGCCCTAAAATCCCACAGGTATTTTGTGTCTCCTGGCTAATGCGATGATGAAAACTCTAATCATTGGAAGGATATCTGCCCACCACTGAGAGATATTTGAAGAAGGCATAGAACTTCAAATTTACTTGGGGAATTTTCTCTTATAGAATGTAAGAGCGTGACTGCTGTGGGACTTTGCATATAAGCATGACTATATGAATTTATATTGTAAGATATTTCTTACCACTGAGAAATAAAACATCAGGATATATGCACGTAGAAGTTGGGGGAAGAGAGATATATTTTCTGGGTCACTGAACCTATATTTATGAAGAAATGTCCATTTTTATTATCAAAAGTACTTTTGCTGAGAATCTAGGATGATAACAGTTTTTCAGCCTTCTTAGGCTTAACATTTTCACATGTCCTTTTTCACTGACTTTATCTGTGCATTTATATTTAATGTGCCTTTTTACTAATGTCATATAGTTAGAAATGGCTTTTTTCAATTTTTACAATTCTAGCCTTTAAATAATACACATTAGTCCATTAACATGTGCTAATATTTGATATAATTATTGATATGTATTTTATTATTTGTTTTCTGTTTCTCTCTGTTTTTCCCTTTTTCATACTTTACTACTTTACTCAGATTGTTTTCTATTCTGTTTTTTTTGTGGGAGGGATAGAGATAATTTATTTTAATTTGTCTATTGGCTTTTTGGCTATATTTCTTTGACAAATATGTTAATGGTTGCTAACAAATATAGTTACTTACAGTCAATGATGTACTACTTCAAGTAAAATATAGAAACTTGGCAATCATACAGATTTATTTGTCACCTCACTATTCTTCTATAGTTGTTATATATCTTACCTACAGCTATCTTAAAATCCAAAATGAAAGGTTATAATGTTTTTCTTTGGAAAGCATATGGATTATAAAGAAATTAAAGGAAGTTAACCTCTTACATTTACCTATATATTTACTGTTTTATTTTGCTTATTTTTATTCTATTACAGTTGTCCCAATTTTCCCCCGCTTTACCTCCTCCTCTGCCCATCCCACCCTCCAACCAACAGTCAGTCCCCACACTGTCGTCCATGTCCACGGATCATTCATACATGCTCTTCATGTCCACGGATCATTCATACATGCTCTTCATGTCCATGGATCATTCATGCATGCTCTTCATGTCCATGGATCATTCATACATGCTCTTCATGTCCATGGATCATACGTACATGCTCTGTAACTAGTCTCTTCCTCTTCTTTCCACCATTATCCCCCACCCTAGCCCCTCTGGTAGCTGTCAGTCTATTCCATGTTTTCATGACTCTGGTTCTATTTTATTCATTATGTTATTTTGTTCATTAGATTCCTCTGATAGGAGAGATCATATGGTATTTGTCTTATACTGCCTGGCTTATTTCACTTAGCAAAATATTCCCCAGTTCCATCCATGCTGTCCCAACAGGTAGGAGATTCTTCTTCCTTTCTGCTACATAGTATCCCATTATGTAAATATACCACAGTTTTGTTCCACTCATCTACTGATGGGCTCTCAGGCTGTTTACAGCACTTGGCTGTTGTAAATAGTGCTGTTGTGAACATAGGGGTGCGTAAGTTCTTTTGAATTGGTGATTCTGGATACTTAGGATATATTTCCAACAATACATTAAAAATATCATACACCATAATTGAGTGGAATTCATCCCAGAGATGCAAGGATGGTACAATATTCACAAATCAATAAATGTAATACACCACATAAATGAAATAAAGGACAAAAATCACACGATATTGATAGAAGCTAAAAAGGCATTTGATAAAATCCAGTACCCATATGATGAAAAAACTCAGCAAAGTAGGAATAGAGGGAACATACTTCCACATTATAAAGTTCATGTATTAGAAACTCACAGCCAACATTATATTCAGTGGGAAAAAACTAAAAGCTTTACCTTTAAGATCAGGAACAATTGAAGTGCATCCTCAGTCACCACTCTTATCACAGAAAGCTGTAGCCCCAGAAATCAGACAAGAAAATGAAATAAAAGGCATCCAAATTGGAAAAGAGGAAGCAAAACCAACATTATTTACAGGTAGCATGATAGTATACATAGAAAACTACTTGACCTTTAAATGAATTTTGGAAAATAGCAGGATAGAGATTTAATATTCAGAAATCGATGGCATTTTGTACAACAACAATGAAATATCAGAAAGAGACACTAGGAAAAAAATCCCATTTATTATAGCATCAAGAAAAATAAAGTGCCTAGGAATAAATTTAACCAAGAATGTAAAAGACCTATACTTGGAAAACTATAAAACACTGAAGAAAGAAATTAAGGAAGATACAAGTAAATGGAAGCATGTACCATGTTCATGGGTTGGAATAATTAACTTCATTAAACTGCCTATATTACCCAGAACAATCTATAGATTCAGCATAATTCCTATTAAATATCAATGGCATGTTTTACAGATCTAGAACAAATAGTTCAAAACTTTATATGTAACCATGTTGTCACAAATGGTAGGAGTTTCTTCTTTCTTTGTGCTACGTAGTATCCCATTATGAATATGTACCAGTTTTTTTATTCATTCATTTACTGATGGGCTCTTAGGCTGTTTCCAGCACTTGTTTATTATAAATAATGCTGCTATGAACATTGGAGTGCATAGGTTCTTTTGAATTGGTGATTTGGAATTCTTAGGGTATAGTCCCAGCAGTGGGATTGCTGGGTCAAAAGGTATGGACGGAAGTAGAGAGTGTTGTGTTAAGCGAAATAAGCCAGATAGTGAAAGACAAATAGCATATAATCTCAGCTATAAGTGGAATCTAATCACAAAAGAAAGAAAGGAGCAAAAAAAAATGAGAGACATGGAAATAAAGAAAAAAACTGACAGTGACCTTAGGGGCAACAGAGAGAGGTAATGGGGGAAAGAAAAGGAAAGGAAAAGTCAGCAAATATGTATAGAAGACCCATAAGCATGGACAACAGAGTGGGAATAGACTATGGGAGGGGGTGGTAGGTGGGGCAGGGGAAAACAATGAGAAAAATGTTGGACAACAGTAACTGAACAACAAAAAGAAAAAAATTATATGGAATCATACAAAGCTCGGAATAGCCTCAGCACTCTTGAGAAAGAAGAAAGTAAGAGGGATCACAATACCTGATATCAAACTATACTACAAGGCCACTGTAATAAATAAATAAATAAATAAATAACCCTAGCCTGGTACTAGCATTAAGAGCAGACACAAAGATCAATGGAACAAAAGAGAGAGCCAAGAAATAAATCCATGTCTCTCTGGTCAATTAATATTTGACAAAGGGGACACAGACACAAAATGGGGTAAAAATAGCCTATTGAATAAATGGTGTTGGGAGAACTGGATTGGTGTAAGCAAAAAGAAAATGAAACTGGACAACCACCTTACACCATACACTGGAATAAACTCAAGATGAATAAAAGATTTAAATATGTCATAAGACCATAAAAGTCCTAGCAGGAAACATAAGCAGGAAACATAAGCAGTAAAATGTCAGATATCCCACATAGCAATGTTTTTGCTGATATATCTCCTAGGGCAAGGTAAATAAAGGAAAAAATAAATAAATGGGACGGCATCAAAGAAATAAGCCTCTGCACAGCTAAAGAAACCATCATCAAAATGAAAAGGGAACTGACTGTATGGGAGAACATATTTGCCAATGATACTTTGGGCAAGGGTTTGATTTCCATAATACATAAAGAACTCATATGTCTTAACACCAGGAAGACAAATGATCCAATTAAAAAATGGGCAAAGGACCTGAATAGACACTTCTCCAGGGAAGACAGAGAGAGGGCCCATAGACATATGAAAAGGTGTTCAACATCACCATCCTTCAGAGAGATTCAAATTAAAACCACAATGAGATACCACTTCACACCAGTCAGAATGGCCATCATTAATAAATCAACAAACAAGTCCTGGTGAGGATGCAGAGAAGAGGGAACCCTAGTGCACTATTGGTGGGGTTGCAGACTGGTGCAGTCACTGTGGAAAACAGTATGAAATTTCCTAAAAAAAACCCTATATTTACTGTTTTCAAAAGTCTTCATTCCATTCTGAAGATTCATTCTCTCTCTCTCTCTCTCTCTTTCTCTCTCTCTTTATTGTTGTTCAAGTACAGTTGTCTCCATTTCCCCCCCAGCACTCCTCCCAACCCCAGCCATCCCCACCTCCCACCCTCAATCCTACCCCTCTTTGGCTCTGTCCATTTTATATCTGATTTTATTTCCATTTAACCTGAAGTATGTCCTTGAACATTTCTTACAAGAAGTGTTTTTATTTTATTTATTTGAAAATATATTATTTTGTATTTATTAATGAGAGATATTTTTGCTGAACATAGGATTCTAAGTTGAGAATATTTCATTTTTTGTCTTTCTTCACCTTAAAAACATTGTTTCATTATAATTTGGACTTCATTCTGCCTAATGGCAAGTCCATCGTTAATGAAAATGTTGTTCTGTAAGCAATACTACATTTTTCCCTGGAGGCTTTCAAATTTCTCTTTATCTTTAGCTAGCTGCAGTTTATTTGTGATGTACCTATATGTCGCTTTATCTGTATTAATCCTAACTTGTTTTCATTGAGCTTAATGGATCTGCAAGTTGATGTTTCACTAAATTTTGGAAAATTTAGATGTTATTTCTTCAAGAAATTTCTGCCCTATATCATTTCTAAACTACTTTTGGACATCAAATTACATGTATGCTATACTTTTGGGTAGAATCTCACAGGTACCTTGAAATTTGGTAAAAAAAAAAATTATCTGTTTTTCTTTCTTTTGTGCTGAGATTGGATAACCTTATTTTATTCATCTTCAAGTTCACTAAATATTTTCCTGTAATCTATATTATGTTATTAAGTAATTCCTGTATTATTTCTTTTAATTTTAGAAATTGATTTCTTAAATCTAGAATTTGGTTCACTTTTCTTATTTCTGATTCCATGCTGAGATTTTTTCTTGTATTCCTTACAAGCTTATTTCCTTTATTTCTTTGAGCATATATATAATAACTGCTTTAAAACTCTGTGCTAATTCCAACAGCTAGGCTGTCTCAAACTTTGTGTCTACAAAGGTCATGTCACAGGGACCTGTGAATATTTCATATGCTTCTTACCATTCCCCACTTCTATCTACACTCTCCAGTCTGTATTTCTTAACTATTAATCTTTATTTATTATTAAATGTTATATAATGCTATAACATATTCTATAGCAAATTTAGAAATGTAAGACAGTTCATGGTAACAGTTATATTTATTAATATCAATTATGAGCTGATGTTGCATATAGTTACTTATTTTATTAATATTACATAGTTAAGATATGTGTTCTATTTTTTTACTAAGCTACTAATAGTGTGAAAGGCCTTAGAAAAAGTGTCTTACTTTTAATAAAAGATAGCATAAATACGGTTATGTAAGCCATCACTTTATTTAGTCTACATATATTGATTTGTTAAACCTCACAACAATCATAAGTTCTATTTTTTTTACTGTCCATTGTCTCCCAATGGACACTGAGGCCAACGTAAGTTAACTTCCCAAGTTCACACAGCCAGGTTATATCACAACTCAAAGGGAGGCAGCCAGGCGTCAAACTCATGCATTTAATAACTATGATATGCAGCCTCAATAAACTTAGCATCTTCTTTTGTAATAAAGATCAGAAAGGTCTATTTTAACTCTAGAAAGTGTGATTTTAAAATACTCATTGCAAGCAGGAGGGACAATCTACTTCTTGATTCATTTGCACAGGAGGGTCAATGATTTGCACCAACCTAAGCTGAAGAGTAAGCACGATCTTCAGGCTAACAATTCTACTACAGCAAAAATCTTATTAGGAACAAGTTCAGCCCAGAAGAGCTTGTTGATCCAAGAAGTTGTTAAAGAGAATATCATAAAATATCATCTATATAACAGAAAGCTAATTGTTTATATGCATATGAAATTTGCTAATAATTTGCTAATGGGTAACTGCTTTTTTTAGTTTAAATGAACTGAATAAATTTTTTTAAAAAATAAATGTATTAATCATTTAGGTAGAGCTGTGGCCTTTTCATAAGTTATATATTATTTGATTAGATATTAGCCTTGTCTGTCTTATATTAATCTCAATCATAATACATATTCTACAATGCCTGCACCTATGTAATGTTAGAGAAGAATACCACAATTTTTACTTATTTTTCTCAAATTTGAATCATCTCACACCAAGATATTAATTAGCAGCAATTATTTTATCATCATGTCTTTATTGAAAAATTACAAAGCAGCCTCCTTGGTATTCATATAAATGATAATTCTCTTCCTTTTTGCCTTAGTATTTGATTGTTTACTTACAAATGCCAATCATCTAACCTTAGCTGGTTAAAAACAACTTAACTGAACACAGTAAAATGAGCAGACAGAAGGCACACCAGAGTCAAGTAATAGCTCTGAGCTTTCAGTACATTTGGGCTCACTACATCTGTGTTTGTGTATTACAGAGACAATGGAGTACTTGAGGTAATCTACATGTGAGTCAATTGGAGGTCAGTCAAGTGTTGGCCTGTGAAGAAGTAGGAAAGGCTGCTTGCAGTTGGCATGGTTCAGCCCACACTGATTGGGAGAGGGTTGTTGATGGAGGGACAGTGAGCAAGGGAGTTAGTCTCCAAGCTAATAGGAAATGTTAACTCTTTCAAATGTATGAGGGGTGAACAAAAAAAAAAAAACAAAAACAAAAAAACAGAATTCATTTATAAAAAATCATGTATTTATTTTTACAGGTTTAAACTTCAGTCACCTTCTAAGTACTCTCCATTTGATTCAATACATCTATTGAGACCTTTTTCCACGGCTCAAAACAGTTTTCGAACTCATCAATGTTTATGCTTTTTAGTGCTTTTGCTGCTTCCCTCCCCACCTTTTCCACATAGGCAAAATGTTTTCCTTTGAGGAATTTTTTCATAGGGTGGAATAAAAAAAACTCACTTAGAACCAAATAGGGTGAATAGAGAGGGTGGGGTACAGGGGTCATGACATTATTGGTTAAAAACTGCTGAGCACTTGGCGAAGTGTGGCTAGGTGTGCTCATAAATCAACCAACATGAAATGGGCAAACGTGTTGAAAGAGTCTTCAAAAATATTCACTGAAGCCAAACACAGCCTCTCACAACAATGCCAGCTGGTACACTGATACAAATGGGTTCCTAGAACACTCACGTAGCAGGGGAAGCCTGTACTATTAGGGACCCTCCCTCCAGAAGATAAGTCCATTTGGGGGCCCCTCCCACATATATCTGCTACTAAAATATCCAGAGGCTTTGTTTATTCAAATAATTTTTACCTCAATCTTTATTAATGTGTCCTTTATATTTTATTTCATGAAAAAGAAGAAAATCTGTGGGAAAGCAACAAATTACTTTCAAAAGAGAAACACTGAATTAGGAAAGAAAAAACATACCACATCTTATGAAATGCATGTTAAGTAACAGTTTGCATATGGATTTTCAGTGGTTTATGAATATAAAATAGACATCTTGCTATTTCTAGGTGATTAGAAATTAAATTCCATAACACCAAAAAGTTTCATTAACTAATTATTCTCTTGAGCAGTTGCCAAAATTATAATTATATATCTATTGAACTAACTCAAACACAAATGAAAATATCTCTGAGAAACAGCTAATTATTAATGGTACTCAAGATTAAAAACCTCTTTGCTTTTATATATATTACTTAAAAATTGATAGTTTATATTAAGCTTGATATGTTTAATCTGAAATATTTTCCTATATTTAAGATAGCCATTTACAAAAGTGAAGACGAACTTTGAATTCACCAGAAGATTAATATTCCTCATTGCCCAGTCTTTATTTTTTGAAGTTTCAGAGGACATAAATGTATGCAGTTAAATTTGATTACTGCGGCCTTCTCCTATCACTAAACATTCTTCTCTTTCGCTCTTGGAGTTAAGGAAGAACAAAGACAGAGGGAGGTATCTGGGGGCAGGTAGCGTGCTGGCTTTTGGCTGACAACTATGTTGTACACTCACCTGATCACCAATTGCTTCTAAACTCTATCTCTGTTAATTATTGAACATAAGCTATGAAATAAGAAATGAATACAAACTATAACATAAAGGAGAATCCACTAGAACATCTATTGACATTATACTATGCTAGTGGTAAATAAAGAAAATTCCCTTTACTCAATCAGACAGTTATGAAAATTGTGAAAACAAAAAGTCTTGGCATAGAACCTAGGCAGTATTTTGTACTAATCTAATTCACAAAATGTTTTCCTAGCATTCCTGTAGTAATTTAACTGTGTATATCAATGGTCCCTCAAAGATGTCCATGTGCTCATTCTTAGAACTTATGAATATAATACATTGCCTGGCAAAGGGAATTAAGAATGCAGTTGAAATCAGGGCTGCTAATCCAATGATTTAAGATAGGAGTTAATCCTCTATTATCCAGGCAGGCCCAATATATTCACCATAGACTTGTATTAACCATAAACTTTTACTTTTCTTTTCTTTTTTTCATTCAAGAGAACATCTCTTTTTATCTTCAGTATTCTTCTTACCTACCTCATATAATGTATTTATGTATGTATTTATTTATGTATTTAAGTTACTTAACAACTACTTATCCTACTGGGGATTACCTCTGGCTATTGGAAAAGAAAACTGTAAATTCATTCTTTGTTAAATGCTAAGTTATCAACAAGCACAAGGCATCTAATGTAGACCTGTGGACAGCGATTTGTGAGATGTGTCTATACATTTGGGATGTTTGCTTGTGTGCCCCAAATGTGATCCTGGATGGGTCACTAAAGGATGAGACAAGCGTCCTGGAAGACTGAAAGAATGTATAAAGTGAGACAGAATGATAAATGAGAAAGATTATTCTTTTGGAGGAATGAGGAAAATGTCATGTGAAAAGACTCCAGAAGAGGCATTCTGAAAGTTTCAGGCCGTTTAGTTTGACTGGAGTGGCGTTGGTGACGTGAGGAAGCAGCAGCAGTTGAGTTGAAGAGAGAAAGAATATAAAGAGCTGTATAGGCCAAGTGAAAGTTTGGCCTTGACCCTCAGGAAAATAAGAAACTCATGTCATTTAAATCTGGGAGATACTGTATTGGTCAGGGGCCAGTCACAGAAACAGAACTTACACTAAGTATTTCAACGTGGAGAGTTTAACATAGGGAATTGGTTTCGCAGGCGTTGGAGAGCCGAATGAGTAAGTGGGAATAATGAAGTAATTCGAAGATAAAAATAAATGCCTTCCAGGGATAATGACTACAGAAATAAGCTACTATTGGTATGGCTTTCAGAATGAATACAAGGAGTCAGACTGCAGATATTCAAAGTGGAGAGGGGCATTTGAATTTGGGCCTCAGAACTCCGGGAGGGGGAGTGCTCTGGATGGCTGCTCCATCTTCCAGTGGGCATGATGAGCCAGGTGCTGAAATGTAGACAGAAGCTGGTGGCTGGAAGAAGCAGATGTGCTACTAATAGGGCAAAGTACTCTTGCTGGGGCAGCCCTTTCAAGACTAGCAGCAACATTTTACATTCCTATTTTCCTCTACCACTCCCTATTGGCAGAACTTAATAACAGGGAGCGCTCTAGCAAAGGAGCTATGCAGTTTGCAGAACCCCAACCCCGCATCATGAAGTTGAGTACAGAAGGGTGGATTTGATACTGAGAGACAATAACTCAATAACTGGCCCAGCCCACTGCTTAGTCCACTCGGCCTCCTAATATTATGCTATTTGGGAAGATATGAAGTCCCAACAATTATGGTATCCATCTCTGGATGATGTTAATTTCTCCTTTAGCACCACAATCTCTGAATAACTGCTAACCTAAAGGTCAATTCAATCCAAAGGTTAATTTATGTTAAGTAGTTACCACCAGCAATTTTTACATGAAATAATGATCTTATATGTATATTTTCCTAACAAGCAATAAAACTCTATTGAACTGTTATGGCCCTGATTTCTGTAGAATAGTCACCGGCCCCAATTCACAACCTCCTCCCACCACCCATCTTATGTACTATTTGGCCTCAACCAGCATCTCAGCTTGTCAGTGCTCTTAACTGAATTTGGTGACTCAAATGTATCCATCCGAGAGCTTTCAATCCTTTTTGGACCTTTGTTTTCATTGTGGTGGTTTCTCTACTTATTTTTACTATTGAAAGTGCGTTCCTTAGCCCAAAGCTATATTCAGAGTGGTTGCAGGATCACCTCACACCTGTCAGAATGGCAATTATTTTTAAAAGTCCACAAATGACAAGTACTGGTGAAAATGTGGAGAAAAGGGAACCCCCATGCACTATTAGTGGTATTATAAATTGGTACAGCCACCATGAAAAGAGTATGGAGATTCCTCAAAAAATTAAAAATAGATCTGTGATATGACCTAGCAATTCCACTTCTGGGTAATTTATCTGAAGAAAAAGAAGATGGTAATTTGAAAAGATATATGCACCGCTATGTTCATTGCAGTATTATTTACAATAGCCAAGTTATACTAGGTGATTGATTGATGAATAAAGGTGTGTGTGCATGTGTGTGTGTGTGTGTGTGTGTGTGTACCATTTGTGACAGCATGGTTGAAACTAGAAGGTATTATGCTATGTGAAATAAGATAAATACCACATAATTTCATTTACATGTGGAATCTAAAAAAATCAAAACAGAAACTGATCCATTGATACAGTGAACAAACTGGTAATTGTCAAAAGGGAGGAAACTGGAGAATGCACAGAAAAGGAAAACAAAAGATTTACATTCTGGATTTTATATATCCCACACAAAAAAAAACTTACACTTACCTAATCTATATATTTAATTATTATTTTTTAAAGATTTATTTATTTATTTTTAGAGAGAGGGGTAGGGAGGGAGAACAACAAGGAGAAAAACATCAATATGAGGCAGAAACATCAAATGGTTGCCTCTCATACTCACCCCAACCAGGGACCAAACCCGCAACCCAGGCATGTGCTTGACCAGGAATCGAACCAGCAACCTTTCTCTTTGTGGAACCACCCCCAACCAACTGAGCCACACTGGTCAGAACATTTCATTCTTGTATAATCTTTAACATGTAAGTATAAAGACCTGGCTGATTTGAAGTTTAGAGAAATTTGAGTGGGACCATGTGAGCTAATCTCTTGGCCACAGTAATGTTGTGTGATGATCACAAAACTCTAGTAGCACACAACATCAGCATTTATAGCACATATCTAGGCTGGTCAGAGAGGCAGCTCTACTCATCTTGGATGAGCTCACTCAGGTATCTGAGGGTTGGCCAGGGCCAATGGGATAAGTGGGATCTGCCCCATGCGTCTCCCATCCTTTAGCAGAATAGCCCAGACAAGTTCCCATGGAGATGAAAAGGATGCAAGAGAGAGACAGAAAACAAGCTCAATTTCACATGAAGTTTACTGTCTTTTGTTTGCATTGTTTTCTAAAATAACAATGGGCAGAGAAGGTCTCAGATCTAAGGCCAGAATCAGAGTTGGAGGCAGAAATTGCAATGGCACCCATCAAAGGTTATAACTACAAGAAACCACAAATGAGATACTTCTGCTATCTACCACTAGGGATATATATTTTAAGGGAATGTTACAAAAAATTCCTTTCTTGGTCAGTAGACCCTACATCTGGGCAGACTGGCAGGACAAGAGAAGCTGAAGGGTGGTGCAACTCATGACCATGGACAGTCCACACATGCAGAGTAGTCCAGAAAGTGGGGTCCGGGGGCCTTGAGACTCATTGACCTCAATGAGGAGTGCCAGCCTATACCTGCTCTGTGTTATTTGAGGTCCTGGGTCTAGAACTCAAAACAAATGAGACAGAGTTAACCAAAATAGTCTTTGAGCTCAGAAAGCCCCTACCTTAATTTTAATTTGGTAAATATTCTGATTTCCTTATGTAATGATATATGAGTTGAGGACTTGTGTTCTTATCCTGAGTTTTATATGTTAAGTGCAAATGGTACAATCCAACTGCCTTTTCTGGTGAGAATTTAGCTCTTATCTTTCTTTTTATCTGAACTTGAGCTTTGTCTTTACTGAATATAAAATAGGGTTATTCTATTTCTTCTGATTTAGGGTAAACATTTCTGGAATAATTTAAGGTTTTAATGAAGTATAAGTAACATTTGTAGCTGAATTCTTTTTTAAAGTTTATTTTATTGGTTATGCTATTACAGTTGTCCCATTTTCCCCTTTATCCCCCTCCACCCTGCACCCCCCTCCCCCCAGCATCCCCCCCCATAGTTCATGTCCAAGGGTCATACATATAAGTTCTTTGGCTTCTCCATTCCCTATATTATTATTAACCTCCCCCTGTCTATTTTGTACCTACCAATTATGCTTCTTATTCCCTATACCTTTTCCCCCATTCTCCTCCCCACCCCTCCCCACTGATAACTCTCCATGTGATCTCTATTTCTGTGATTCTGTTTCTGTTCTAGTTGTTTGCTTAGTTTATTTGCTTTTTTTAAGTTTAGTTGTTGATAATTTACTGTTCATAGTTTTGATCTTCTTCTTTTTCTTAGATAAGTCACTTTAACATTTCATATAATAGAGTCTTGGTGATGATGAACTCCTTTGACTTGGCCTTATTAGGGAAGCACTATATCTGCCCTTCCATTCTAAATGATAGCTTTTCTGGATAGAGTAATCTTGGATGTAGGTCTTTGCCTTTCATGACTTTGAATACTTCTTTCCAGCCCCTTCTTGCCTATAAGGTTTCTTTTGAGAAATCAGCTGATAGTCTTATATGAACTCTTAAAAAAGGAGTTCAATGACTTGTTCATGCCGTGCCTTTGTTTTTTCTCTTACAATTGCCAGAAATAGTCATACTCACAATAAAATATAATTGGATAATTATGTTTTGCAGATTTGTAAAAACTCTCACTAGTTTGTCTTTAAAGATCAATATGGTCTGTAAAATATAAATCGCAAGCCATTGTTTTAAATATCAAGGTGCTAGTTTCTTCAAGTGAGTTGAATGATTAGTTATAATGGGTGACAGATAGAACTTATTACTCTCCAGAAACCACCTCAAGAGCTTACTTTGTGGGATACAAGAATGCTCTCTCTGTGGGGCACACTCCAAAATGGAGAGTTGGAGGCTGAAGCAGTCATTCCTGAGGCTGAAACTGTTGTTCCTGAGGGATGTGTTGGGGAGCCAAAGTTCTTTTCCTCCAAGTCCTTTCCAAGTTCTGAGACTCACAAGAGAAAAACAAAACCACAGAATAAAAGTATTATGCTTGTCATGTTTCCATTAGTCTATAAAGTTTCTGTGCTTTTCTGGAGTGGATATCACACGAAAAATATTTCAAGAGGGCAATGATATCTAAATATGGGACTTTTCTGAGATTTCCTTAATGTAAATGGCAAATAACTGCATAAGAATTGTACATGTTCATACCAGTATCCAAAGGTCTATGCCTTACTCCCAAATACTCCTTAAACTCAATCATGGTACTGCGGTGAGAGGGAGAGAGAAGAGAAAGCCTGTACAGGATTGTGTTCAGGTGCTTTGGATTGAGCAAAGCAGAGAAAATTTCCTTCACACTGCTAAAAAAACCCCAAAACTTTATTCTTCACATCATGGAAAATCAACGATGTACCAGACACCATGCTGGGTGCTCAGTAATTGTATTAATATACGAGGGCTTCCACAACAGAGTTCCACAGCTGGGTGGCTTGAACAACAGGAATTAATTTTCTCACAGTTCTGGAGGCTGGAAGACCAAGATCGAGATGATAACCAGGTTTGTTTCCTCTGAGAGCCCCAGGGGGAGGACCTGTTTGAGGCCTCTGTCCTTGGCTCACAGGTGTCTGCTCTCTGCTGCCTCCTTACGTGGTTGTTCCTCTTTGTATTCACACCCTGAGTGAGTCTTTGTGTGGCCAAATTTCCTCTTCTTATAAAGACACCGATCAGAATGGATTACTGCCCACTCCAATAGTCTGATTTTAACTTAATCATAGGCCCTCTCTCCAGTACAGTTACCTTCTGAGGAACTGGGGTCAGGGCTTCAACATATGAATTGGGGATGTGCACAGTTCAGCCTGTAACAGGAGTGCAATGCTCATAAATTTAATCCCTACTCTCAAGTCACAGAAAGAAAGGCTTTCAATTGCTTGGAACATATATTCTAATCACAAATATTTGAGGATAATATTTTAAAAATGGACTATGTGAGTAAGGAAGGAACCCCTGTTCTTACCACAAATGACAAACATAGGAATGTTTGTTAAATAAAAATGAATTTATGTTACATGGAATCACTCTGAAGCAGATAATCTGGTTTAATTATATATATATTTTTCCAATCAAAGACTTCTACGTCTGTGGTCCCAAGATGGACTAGAAGCTGGGATACTCTGGCAGATTCATGTGGCTAAGTGTGAAAGATCTCACCCAGTGACATTTTGTAGATGATATAATGAGAAAATACAAGGGATGGCCCACTAGGTTAGGGTTTTCTTTGCCTGTTCCATTTAGGCAACATGTACAAATGTTTAAGAACTCAAGGATTCAGGTCCAGAGAAAATAATTTTAGCACTACATGTTCCACTCACAAAAATATTCATTCGTTTCTGAATACGTATGTCTTTTGTTTAGAATATTTTAAATAATATGATCACACTAAATTAATGGTGAGAAAACCATTTGATTTTATGAATGTGACGTGAAAAATTTCTCACAAGTTCAATCAATCAAACAAATAAATAAATAAAACCAGTCTCAGAGATAAATGTCTTTGAAATAACTGTCATTTTCTCATTTACACAGACCTTACTTTTAGTGTTTTTCTGGTTCTTTCATTTAACCAAATTCAGATTTTCAGTTTTCTTACTATTAATTGTACTTCTACTACATATTATACAGTTCTTGCTATTCCCTAGCTTTACAATATTCCATTACAGCACTCAGTAACCAATTTTATATTTTACAGTCATCCTTTCTCTGCTCAAATCCTGTCTAGAGAAGACATGTGGAAGAGGTAAGAGGCTACCGTGATCAGGTAGATGCTGATTTCCTGGCTTGGCTTTGTCACCGGCGGCCTGGGTATCGCCTTTCTTAGTCTCCGTTGTCTTCTGCGCAGTTCGCTGCACTAACACGTCACAGAGTCATTAAGTAATCTAAACACATTGATCTTGGAAGGTGCGCTCTGGAATCCCATCAGAGTCACAGGTGAGGTATTCTTAGAGCTTCTCCTGCCAATAACAATCAAGTAGCACTCACTGCAGCCTCTTTTTTGGTGATCTTGACTTAACATTGAAAGTTGATTATTATTAAATCAGTTTAATAAAAACATTTCATAAAACGTAGGTACAGGTCTCACATTATAAAAAAAGACTTTAAAATGTGTCATTGCTTACTACCTAACCTGATTATACACTATATAAAACTGTAAAATGTATTTTCCTTCCAAGGTGTCCAAACTTTTGGAGTCTCTGGGCCACAGTAGAAGAAGAAGAGTTGTCTTGGGCCACGCATTCAATACACAACCACTAACAAAACTAAAAAGCCAAACAAAAAGGTTTTAAGTAAATTTATGATTTTGTGTTGGGCTACATTCATAGCTATCCTGGGCCACATGAGGCCATCAAGTCACAGGTTGGACACCCCTGTTAGATGATCCTTCCTCTAGGGGACCAAAGTACATTTGTGTTCGAGAGTACAGTAGTATCTGCGCACACACACTCACACAAATCACACATTTTTCTGTGATGCAAAGATCTTAAACTCTAATGGAGAGGAGGGCATATTTTTCATGGCACATGTTGAGCTGTAGGACACAGGTGGCATCTGCCCCATCTCCATGCACACGTTCCTTTGAAGTGGACATCCACAATCTGTGTCAAGGTGCTATTAAAGAAAACTGCTCATGCCATCTGCTTACTTCCTGTTTCTTTTCTATGTTGCATTAAACAGGAAAGCCAAATGCCACAGCCAGTGGCAGTCATGTCTGACTGCAAGGTCTCCCTTATGCCAGTTGGTGCCCAACCTGGTGCTATGCCAAATGTGTCATCTTGTATATATGCATCAGGTTCAAGGTCAGCAGCATCCAACGGATGGATTCTTAAATGTGTTAATGTTCATTAACTGATTTTAGAAAGCATAGCCAAGCAATCCTTCATTAAGTGTTCTGTCCTTAAGCAGTGTGGCATAAAATAGGCTGGACAGAACCGGATCTCTTATATAACCTGTCTCATTACATTGGGTGTCAGCAACAGGTCAGACAGGGCACCTGGCAAGTTCCCGAGCAGTCCGACTTGTATGAGTGGATTTTGCTTGTAAAATTATTCCTACAATCATTTAGTAATTTTCCACCTTTCTCAGATGTAAATTCACTAATTTGAGGCTATAAAAGCTATGGCACTATATAAAGTGGCATGTTCACCTTGCAGGGATTCAATAACTACCACATTAAGAAAGAGTCTTAGTACCTTTCCACAGTTTGGCTGACATCGAGCACATTGATGAAAGCTGAAGAACAGTAGCCTCAGATGTGTCAGCTGCTTGTCCAGCTTGTGAGAAACAACATAGCTCCCTGCAGTCAGCTCTCCTTCGCAGCCAAGGCTGAAGAGAACATTCCAGGCCTCATTGCCAATTGTATTATAATGAGTTATTTATTTAAGAAGAATCTCTTAGGCAATGTATACTTCCTCATAAACCCTCACTTTCCTGGGAATCGCATCTGGGTATTTATATGTTGTAGGATATTAAGGAAGTCATTTTTTTTCTTTGAGCATGGGCAAAGTATTCAGAACTTGCTCTCATAGATAAATTATAAATTATTCAAAGGTGCAATAATCCCAAGCTTCCATCTAAATACTACTCACAAAAACTATAATAATAACAGTGATATTTTTTATATTTACTCAACTTTATAGCATTTAATACACTTACATTCTTTATGGGTGAAATAAAGCAAATAGTAGCTTAGAAAATAAAAACGTATTTTCCTAAATCTGAGTTTCTGAAAGTTTCAATCTCTTATCATTACTGAAACACTGCTCTTGGCGATACACAAATCTATAGAAATGTTTGTATTGGTATTTGCTAGTTGAGGGCTTTTCTGCAAGTATTTCCCCACATATCTTTGTGCATAATGGCATGTAAATATAATGGTAGTTAAAATATTAAGTCTAGCTAATATTTATTGAACACTCCTTTTGTGCATGCACTATTCTAGTTATTTATTATGGTAATTCATTTAAGTATATTTCCTTTAAAATTTCTATGAATTTGTTAAATTACATACAAAATAAGGGCCCTGCTTAGATCACCTCTTTGCCTCCCTGGTCTAATATTCTGCTGTTCTAAATACATTTGACTTATCCATCTACATACATGCTTATTTGTCTGCATGTATTCATGCTTGCATGTCAGGTTAAGTTAATTGTTGGTTTAGTTATAGTTTTTAAGTATTTAATATTTAAACAAGTCCATGCTTAGAAATACTATGTGCAAAAATATTGTACTAATTTCTAAAGAGGAAATATAATGAAGGGCTTTCTCAAAGGATTACTATCTAGACAGAAGACAAAACACATGTACTCCTATAATGAACATTTAAAAATGGAAGGATGTTGTCCTAATATCAGGAGTATTGTCACTGTTAAAGTCATGTGGAAATGCAGAGCAAACATGGCCCCTGATTCATGGCACATTTGTATCTCGTCAATAGAAATCTATGTTAGTTAGGAATTACTTTTTCAAATGTTGCTGTTGTCTTACTTGTTGTCAGGACCCACCTCCATTTTCTAAATTGAATTTAGGGTTTGGCTGTAACCCTTACCTTCAACCATTATCTTGACAACTAATAATTTTGTTAATGTTCCTTTGCAACTGTTGTTTTCCATGATCCCCCTGAGCGTCCGTACGCCTCAATCCCTATGTCAGTAAGATTACACGCAGGACCTTACCACTCAATTATATTATAATACGTCTAAGGTCTCAAATCTGTTGTGAATGTCTCACACTGCAATGCCGTCAACATCCACTTTTTCCATGACTTCTTATTCGCTTAACCCTTAAAACATGAACTACTTCACTGCCCTTTGCACATTCCTTCATTTTCTAACCACATACTGAATATTTCCACTAGATAACCTGTGGCCCTTTCAGACAGCTAAAGTTTAACCCTCCTCCAAAATAGAAATTCATTTAAAAATCTCTATCCAAGAGTTTTAACTGCACCAGTCATCTTGGAATATTCTGAGAGTTGTTGTGGAGTTTTCGTACTCAAAAACAACCGTTGATTCACCATTTTATTCACGGTAACCATTGCATCTTTACTGTAGCTAAATTGTAACACCTTCATCTGAGTTCAATGTCATTTTGTCTGACCTGTCAGTTAATATTCTAACTGGTCTCTGGTCTCTTCCTCTGCTATTTGTTTGGCACTCTGTTGCCAGTTTAATCTTCTCAATGTAGTTTTCACTGCAGAAAATCTTAAGTGACTTTCTAATCTAACCAAACTGATTATTCACTGTATCTTCATCATGCCACGCACTTTGTCTGTATGTTAGGGGTTGCATCATTTCACTCTCTTGGAATGCCCTTTCCTTTTCTCTTCATCTATTTGCATTTTACTTATCTTTTGTTCTTCAGCTGAGGTCCATTTTTTCCAGAAAGCTTTCCATACTCATGTCAGATTTCACTAACATTTCTCTTCTTTAAATAATATATTCAGGATGCTACCAGGCAATGTTACTTTTATATTCATTAGAGCAGACAGGTTGAAGGGCTCTCACTTCTGTTGAACATCTATTACTGAATGCCAGAGCTGTGATTCCAACCAAGCACATTCTATTTTCATTTTTCCATGGACCAATTTATTTCATATATTCAACAAATTAATTCGGTACTGAAGTGTATATATTACTTTGTATTAGAGGCTGAACTGTGTCTCCCCAAACTGCATATGCTAAAACCCTAACCCCCAGTTCCTCAGAATGTGACTGTATTTGGACACATTATTAAAGAAGTAATTAAGATAAAATGAGATCATATGACTGGGCCCAAATTGAACCTGACTGTCATCTTTATGAGAGATTAGGACTCAGACAACAGAAAGACTGAGGGGCAACCATAGGAGGAGGGCACAGTGGGAGGAGAGAGCCCTGAGAATCAAACCAACCCTATCTACGCCTTAATCTTAGATGTCTGGCTTCCGGAACTCTGAAGATATACGTTTTAGCTGCTAATGTCAACCAGTCTGTGGCATGTGCTATCGCAGCCCTAGCACACTAGTATGCCTTTCATAATTATTTGTATATAATATTAATCATGAGGGTCCATGAAACTCAAATGTTAACATAAGTGATGTAAGTATCAGTATGACAACATACTGTGGTCAATCGCACATTGACATCTGACTTGGTGGACGTGCATCGTAATTTTTAAAGAATATCTAAGTTATTTTAAACAGCTAAACCTTGCATCTAAATGTGACATTGAAAATAAGCTTCTAAAATGAAATAGAAATATATTCAGTACTTTAAATCCACATCATTAAATTTAGCTCAGTGTTATATTTAATTTCTCTTCTTTTAGAAGCAACAATTAAGTTATTCAGTCTTTTGTATTCCTTTGAATTTAAATGCCCCTAAAATGTCACAAATACTTAATAACAATTTAATACTCCTTCCCTGAGCTTATTCAAAATCTAGACTGGACAGAGTAAAAACTGTTTGACTGATGGTCCAATTTCTTTCTGAAATAAAGAGTCATTGCATAGATTAGAAATGCACAGAGATATTTTTTCTCCCCAAGGCTGCAACTGCTGCTCTGAGGATTCATACGAGCACTCAAAATGTCAAGATTAATTCAAGCAGAAGCAAAATATACCTGCTATTGGGGTTGACATCTATGTTGATCATTTCTTACTATAAGCAACACCTGGAAAAATAATTTTAAATATAAAATCTTAACATCCATGGAAATCAATTCATCTTATTTCTATAAAAGTTAGCTTTTAATTTTTAAGATTATAAATTTTATTTATTTGTGTAATTATAAATATAATTTTAAAAGTGTTCCTAAAATGGGACTTTGCTTCCCAATAAGAATATAAAAATATTAAATATAAGCTTATTTCTGTTTTGCTCTGTTTATGTACCTGCCTTCTCCTTTTTATTTTTCAAGGAAAAACATAAGCATTCCTAAATGTTCTAGGACGGATTCCCTGAGAAAAAGAATTCCAATATAGAAATTTTTACGCAGGAAGTTTATTAAACTTGTGGGCGGTAAGGAAAGCAGAACGAAGTGTAGGCAGGGGCCTGACCGAGTGGGAGTCACCACTGCCGTGGTGTAACGGCCCTGGGAAGCTCTGGAGCCAGCAGGCCCTGCAGTCATTGCAAACTGCAAGGCGGGCGAGCCTTGCACTCTGCCTTGTGCGGGAAACACGCTGCCGGCGGAAGAGCACAGAATTATGGGTGAAGTGACTCTCTTTCTCAGATGGCAGTTCTGGAGGATGCAGCTGAGACCTGTCATCTCCAACTTTTCCAAGAACCAGAGGAAGGAATGCTTCAGTCTTGGAGCTGAGGCATCATGCTTACAAACCATGCCATTCATTATAGTAATACATGAATTCAATTCCATACATATTGTCCAAGTTTATTTCAGGTAAATAATTTTAACCATTATGAGACTCAGATTCCTTCTCTGAAACTCAGACTACTAATACCTGTCAGGCTTTCTTACAGTAATTTTGTTAGGAGAAAATGCAAGTGAAAGTTATTTGGGGGCATAAAGGATCAGTGCTAAAATATATGTTAGTAATTATCTAACATCCATTTTTTATTGTACAGCTAAAGAATCGATGCCTCATATGGATATATATTACTGTATACTGGACACAGTTCTAGTAATTTATATTTATTGCCTCATATAATTCTGACTAAGACCTTTGAAGAAAATAAACAAGCAGGGGTCATACGACTTGTTCAGAGTCACACAGCTGGGGCCAGGATCCAGCACTGATGGGATCTCACCCAGTGGCCGTGCACACTTTCAGACCTTATAAGACATTGCTTATGGTGACGCAGTAGTCAATGGAAGACTAGTTGTCAGGTCCTCAACTCTCTGTCATATAGTTTATTTAACCTATAATCGGAGGCTATGATAGACTGTAAAGCAAAAAAATCACACTGGCAACCGTGGGGCAGAACATACCTCTATATATTTGACCGCTATTTCTTTTTTAATTGGTTTGTTTTAGTCTGATCAGAGCTTTATAATGTAATGTGACTCAACAGCCATTGTGTTTAGTACCTGACCAAGAAGTTTAGCACCTTTTATATCATGCATATATTAACTTCATGCACATACATTCCCAGCCAGGCCTGTTTAGATACTCGACTTTGCAGCCCTAGACAATCCATATGTACACGTTGATGGTGATGATGATTATGGCGAAGACCAAAAAGGAGGAAGAATAAATAGGAGGAGGTAGTGAAGAAAGTAGAGATGGACAAGAGAAAAGGATATTAAAAAAGGGAAAGAAAAGGGGGAGGTAAAGGTATAGAATAAGTTATAGGTTATAATAATAATAATATAAATAATATTTAATACCTATTAAAGCATAGTCTTTATATATTCCATTGGTATTCTCTAAAAATCTCATGTGATATACAATTTTAGAGAATTGCCACTATTTTTTCCAGATGTAATATATTTAAGTGATTTATGTTCCCACATAAACTATTTGGTGAGGCCAAAAATTTGCATGTTAATGCAAATAGATATGGGGTAGAGAATGCAGAAAGCAGGGAAGGGTAGGAAAGACATTTCCAAGTTATGAAAATATGAAAATTTTATTTCATATTTAACCAGGAAAAAAACATCTAGGAAAATCAGATACATATTGTTACACGTATTTTACTTCACGTTGAGGGTATAGAAATAAAAGCCACACATGTTCAATCGTGTAATAAAAGCAAGAAGAGGCTGAAACAAATGGTGCAATTAGCACATAAGTAAGAGATTCATGTCTCAGATGATCAGGGCAGGCTCCCTGGAGGCAGTAAAAGCTAAACTAATTTTAATAAATATCAATAGTTGGTTAATTGAAGAAAGAAAAAGGGTACATTACAGGTGAGGAATAGCATATGAAGTCATAAGGGAACATGAAAATATAAATAACCCGCACAGCTATAAAATCCTGCGAGACTGCTGACAGAAAGGCAGGTCATGACATTGCCCGTGGCCACGGCGCCCAGTGTCCTGCGCAGTGCAGCCGACACGAAGGAGAGCAGAACGGAGAGGTGAACGAGAACAGTATCTGACAGACCTATCGCTGACCCTCTAAACAGCTGTGCCTGCGTCTAGCTATTCTTGAGACTATTTTCAGGGTCTATTAATGCTCTTTTTTCACTTAAGCTAGAGAGGCAAGTTACATTTGAAATCAAGAACTTTGCCAAATAAAAGTTATGTTCCTTTTAGAAATTGACTTAATACTCTTTTAGAAATCCATGTCATAGGTGAGCCTTCATGCCACTCAGAGCATTGCCTTGCACATATACCTCATGGCACACATACAAACTCACACACACGCACAACTCCCCTGAAGATATGCATTATAAAAATTGGCCAGAGTAGCTATGCTGAAAGCTGAACTGAAAAGGACACAAAGGGTATTTTCTTACCCTTTTCTAGACTCAGACAGAAATGGCAGTTGAAAATTCTATGAATATCTAACCTGTTCACATAATCTGGTTGCTGATGAAGAGATTTTCTTTAAAGTCTGGCAAAATGTGACCATTTACCTTCACATAGTCTTTACTTCTAGAGCTAATTATACATTTTATATATATTTTGTTCTCTGATGCATTTCTTGTATAATTTTCCAAATGGTTCATTTGGCAACACATAAGTTTACTGCTATGTGGGTTACAAAATGAACCACAGAAAACCATCAAGGCCACTGTTGTCATGATCAGCATATATTGAGCTCTTCCTTTTGTGCCAGGGCTTGTGCTAAATTCATTTGCATTCCATTAGCTTAAAACAACCAGGTGCAATATATAATACTATTATACTCTTTCTTATATGGCAGAACACCTGCTTATATATGTTCAATAATTGGCAACATAAGCCAATAAGTGGTAAAGTCAAGTGCCAAGCTCGACACTACTTTTTCTCCACAATATATTAAAAAGATCATACACCGTGATCAAATGGGATTAATTCTGTGGATGCAAAGTCGGTACAATATTTGCAAATCAACAAATGTGACACACCATATAAATAAAATGAAAGATAAAAATTACATGATCATATCAATAAATGTAGAAAGGACACATGGACAGAATCAAGGGGGAGGATGGAGGCAGGGGAGGGAGGTGGGTTTGGAGGAGATGGAGGGACTGTAATTGAACAGCAATAAAGTAATATTAAAAAAAAGAAAAGAAAAAGCATTTGATAAAATCCAGCACACATTTACGATAAAAACTGTCAGCAAAGTGGGAATAGAGGGAATATACCTTAATGTAATAAAGGCCATATAGAACGGACTCACAGCTAACACAACCAAGTTTTAACCATCACATTACAGTTTCAAATCTGTATTAAAAACAAGGAATGTGGCATCTACATATAAGAAATTTCTCCTGGATATGGCAGACACTTTGTGAGTTAAACCATAAGGAACCACCAACTTTCCCTAACCTGTTACTGGTCCACACTCAGAGGGATTAGGAAGGCTATGGAGATGATGACCACAGAAAACAGAGAGTTAGCACGGGGTAGCTCCTCCTTGTCTGGGTCCCTACGTTCAGCAGAAGCTGAGCAGAACAAGAAACAGGAAGCTATCATGTCTAGAATTTTGTTCTTCGAGAGGTCAAACACATGGCCCCTATTTCCCCACCCATGCACATATATTAGATATAAGTAAGAAAAGTATTATAGATCCAATTTTCTTTTTTTAATTAAATATATAGGGTGGCATTCATTGATGAGATTATATGGTTTAAAAGTGTAAAATTCTCGACTACATCATCTGTATATTGCATTCTGAGCCCACCACCCGAAGTCTAATCTTCTTCTGTAAGCATGTATTTGTCCCCTTTACCCTTGTCAGCCTCCCCTCAGACCCCTTCTTTGGTGACGGACTTACTGTTGTCTATGTATATCAGTTTTTTGTTTGTTTGTCTGTTTGTTGCTTTTGGTTTTATATCCCACATATGAGTGAAATTGTATGGCTCTTGTTCTTTTTTTTCTCATTTTACTTTGCATGATACTCTCAAGATCCATACATGTTGTTGTGAACAGCAGTATTTTGCTTTTCTTTATGGCTGAGTGGTATTTGATTGTATATATGACCGTATGTACCACGTCTTCTTTATCCAGTCATCCATCGAAAAACACAGCTTATTTCCATATCTTGGCAATTTTAAATAATACTGCAGTGAACATAGGGGTACATATATCTTTACTAATAAGTATTTTCAGATTTTTTGAGTAGGTACCCAGAGGAGGGTTGCTAGGTCATATGGTAGCTCTATTTTTAATTTTTTGAGCAATCTCCATACTGTTTTCTTTCTTTTTTATCATTTTTAATATTGTTTGAATAATACAGTTGTCTCCATTTTTCCACAACCACTTTTCCCCATCCCACCCACTCTACCTCCCACCCTCCCCCTTCTCCCTTTGGCTTTGTCCATGTGTCCTTTTGTCCATGTTCTTTGATGACCCTTTCCCTTCTTTCCCCCTCTACCTCTACCCTCCCCTCTGGTTACTGTCAGTTTTTCTTTATTTCAATGTCTTTGGTTATATTTTGCTTGTTTGCTTGTTTTATTGATTAGGTTCCACTTATAGGTGAGATCATATGGTATTTGTCTTTCACTGCCTGGCTTATTGCACTTAGCATAATGCTCTTCAGTTTCATCCATGCTGTTGCAAAGGGTAGGAGCTCTTTCTTTCTTTCTGCTGTGTAGAATTCCACTGTGTAAATGTACCACAGTTTTTTGATCCACTGAGTTATCAACGGACACTTCGGTTGCTTCCAGCACCTGGCTATTGTAAATTGTGCTGCTATGAACATTGGGGAGCATAGGTTCTTTTGAATTAGTGTTTCAGGATTCTTAGGGTATAATCTCTAAGCAGTGGAATTGCTGGATCAAAAGGCAGTTCCATTTTCAGTTTTTTGAGGAAAGGCCATACTGTTTTCCATAGTGGATGCACTGGTTTACATTTCTACCAGCAATGTATGAGGGCTCCCTTTTCTCTGCATTCTCTCCAACGCTTGTTATTTCTTGTCATAATAATAATAGACATTCTAACACTTATGAGGTACTGATTTGCATTTTCCTTATAGCAAGTGAGGTTGAATATCTTTTCACACATTTGTTGGCTATTTGTATGTCTTTTTTGGAAAAGCGTTGAAGTCCTCTGCTCATTTTTTAATTGGTGTTTGTTTTCTTTTGTTGTTAAGATGTATGAGCTCTTTATATATTTTTTAATATTAGCTGTTTATAAGAGGTCTTGTTTGCAAGTATTGTCTCCATTCATTTGATTAATTTTTTGGTTTGTTGATGGTGTCTTTTGTTATACAGAATTTTTTAGTTTATTATTTATTTTTACAATACACACCACATAAATACAAATGACTATTCAAGAATTATTAGAGGTTATATTGCCACTAAATTTGATAACCTGTAAAAAATCAACAGTTTTTAGAAATTATAACTTTCCTAGACTGACTCATGAAGAACTGAAAAAATCTAAGTAGCTAACTTAGATAGTGGAGAAATTGAAACAACCATCAAAAACCTCCAAAAAAATTAAAAGTCCAGGAGCAGATGTGCTGGAAAAATTAGAAAGTCGCATGCAAAAGAATAAAGCCAGATTCAGTTTCTCAGTTAACATATTTGGTTAAAAAATAATAAGTTATTTTTCATGATTTAATAAGTTATTTACTCAACTCAGTCTTACCAAACTTAAAACGTTGTGTGTTGTATTGCATTAGTCACCTGCTGATACAATAATGCTGTATAACAGTAACCGCCGCAAAATTCAGAAAAGTAATGATAAACACCTATTACCCCCTTTACAGATCTGGAGGTTTGCTACGTGTCTGGTGTTTAGCTGGGGCAACTTTGCTTCACATGTCTCATTTGCAGGCCCAGGTGCCTGGGCATACATGTATTCTTTTTATGTAGAGGGCAGATACTGCCAGTGTTCAAACAGAAACACCTGCCACCTCCAAATGACAAAGGTCATAATTAACATCTTGTCAATTCCATCTATATCCCATTAGCTAGAAAAATCAGCGGTCAAGCCTAAAAATATATCAAATATACAGAAATGCTGAGTCACTGTCTCCTTTGTTGACTCTATATCATGTGTCATGCTAATCTCATGCCTAAAATCCCTTTAACCGCTCTTTCTGCCTGCTAAATCCCTACATCATGCCTGCAAGATCATGTCTGAATGATACATCATCTGTAAAACCTTTTCTAACTGACCTTATAAATTTTATTTGTACTGACATTTATATGTATTGCTATTAAAAGACATATGCGTGAACACACAGTCACAACATAGGTGATAGGTGCACATTTTATTTAAAACAGGCTTTTTCTTTCTTCCTTTCTTCCTTGTCCTGCTTCATATTCTCTCTCTTTCTCTCTCTCTCTCACCCTCCCTTCTCCCACCTTCCTTCCTCCCTTCATCCCTTCTTCCCTTCTTCCCTCCCTCCCTTCCCTTTCTGTTTCCCTTCCCCATCTCCTTTCTCTTCTTCTTTAATAATCTTGCAACAGCCCTGGCTGGTGTAGCTCAGTGGATTGAGTGCGGGCTGGGAACCAAACGGTCCCAGTTCGATTCCCAGTCGGGGCACATGCCTGGGTTACAGGCCAGGTCCCCAGTGAGGGCCATGTGAGAGGCAACCATACATTGTTGTTTCTCTCCCTCCCTTCCCCTCTCTCTAAAAATGAATAAATAAAATCTTTAAAAAAATAATCTTGCACCAGATATTGATAGTCCTTGGTAATATTACTAATATTATTATCTTTACTCTGGGCACATGGTAGAGCTACAATTCTCTGCCCCGGAAGTTAAGCATGGCCATGTGACTTGCGTTGCCCAATAAAACATGTGAAAAAGGGAAGTGCCTCTTTCAGGCAGACATTCTAAAAGTGGATGTGCAATTCTCCATCTTCCCATGTAGCAGTGAAAACCAACAAATCTAGATGATGAGGCTTTGGTCATGAGAAGTCCCCAAATGAGGACAACATGGAGCGGAATTGCCCAAGGACACATGGCACATATGTAGTGTGATTTAAAAATACATCTCTGTTTATGTAAGACACTGAGATATCAGATAATCACCACAGCATAACCTATAATATTGTTGCTGATACAGACTCTTCTTCAAATTCATATTCCTGACAAAAGTTCACAAAACGTTACAGTATGGAGTCCATTTTCATGAAGACACTAACCAAGGTACCTCTAAGCCCTGGAGCTCATATAACACTTTGATTATATGAAATACAGTTTGAAATATATTGGTTTGTAGCTCTTGAGAAAAAAATAATTTTTAAATTATTGAATTTATATAATAACTAATATATAAAAATGTAACAAAATACCAAGCCTCCCCCCCAAAAGTTCAATTTTAAGTGAATTAGTCATTTGAAACAATTTTCATGTGAACATTTTAGTAAAATGTTTTTCAATAACAAATTTTAGATAAGTTTGTTTTTAAGTCAACTGAGTTTAGGTGAAAGGTTTGTTATTATCATTTATTGTCAGTGCCCCTCTACTCTGTATGGGAAACATATATCCCATTTTACAATTAGTTGATTGACTTCACCTCAGCAATTCATCTATCCCAAGAAGTAAATAAATCCAGTGTTAGACATATATTGAAATGGTTTAGAGCTGGTAATCCCCAGGCATTATAAAACATACTGATTATTTGAAATAATACAAAGCCCAGTCCAATAAGTAAACATATATAGTCCAGACTCTAAAATATTGAGCTGCCATTGGTTTAAATAGAATGCCTATAGCTTTTTAAAAAATACTTTAAGATTTAAGCCTTCATATACTGTGTATGTGATTTCTTCTTACATAATATGGAAAAAGCAATAAAAAGCTTTATGTGTTGAACAAATCACATAATCAGAGAAGAGAAAAAGGATCCCAAGGACACTATCCAATATCTGGAAAATGGATGTGGTGTCATATAAACTGCAAAGACTTTAAAAGCCAAGATGCTGACATGTATCCCCAAGGATCTAAGAGGTTAATCTGTAGGACTGAGCGCACAGCCCGGATGGACAATGATTTTCACTGATGATCCATCTGAAAAACACATTCAGGTGCTTGCGTTGAAGCATAAATATAATCTTCGAGGACAGTGTCTCTTCCTTTTTAAGTAGTATTATGGAGATGCGTAGCAGGTCTTTTACTTGTATTAAAGAACTACTTTCTCTTGAAATGGTAAATCAAGGAACTAACACTCAGAACTCATAATTACTATATCTGATTTCTTTTTTCCTTTATTGTATTTTTTCATTTACATTTAGCTTTTATATGCCCCTCCCCCAGCAATCACCTCACTGTGGTCCATGTCCACGTCCTTTGGCCTTTTTGCTCAATCTTTACCCCCCTCCACTAGCTGTCATCCTCCTCTCCATCTATACGTCTGTCTCATTTTCCTTTTTAGTTCAGTTTGTTCATTAGATTCTACCTATAAGTGAAATCATATGGTATTTGTCTTTCTCTGATTGGCTTACTTCACTTAGCAAAATATTCTCCAGGCCCATTCATACTGTTACAAAGGGTAAAATTTTTATGTCTTTTATGGCCCAGTGGTATTCCATTTTGTAAATGTCCCATAGTCATTTTATCCACTCATCTACTGATGGACACCTGGGCTGTTTCCATATCTTGATACTTTATTTTTTAATTATTTTATTGTTAGTCAATTACAGTTGTCTGCATTTACCCCCTGTCACTCGCCCCTCACCCCAGCCAAACCCACCTCCCTCCCTTGCTTCCACCCCCCCCTTGGTTTTGTCCACGTGTCCTTCATAGTTGTTCCTGAAAACCCTTCTCCCCATTATTCCCTCCCACCTCCCCTGTGGTTACCCTCAGATTGTCACTTCAGTAAACATAGGGATGCTTATGTTCTTTCAAATTAGTGTTTTGAGTTCCTTTAGATATATTCTAGAAGTGGGATTGCTGGGCCAAAAGGCAGGCCCATTTTTTTTTTTTTAGGTATCTCCATACTGCTTTCCATAGTGGTTATACCAGTCTGCATTCCCACCAACAGTGCAGAAAGGTTTCCTTTTCTCCACATCCTTGCCAGCACTTGTTTGTTGATTTATTGATGATAGCCATTCTGACAGGTATGAGATTATATCTCATTATGGTTTAAATATACATTTCTCTGATGATTAGTGACATTAATCCATCTTTTCATAGAACTATTGGCCATCTGTATGTCCTCTTTGGAGGTGTCTATTCAGGTCCTTTGCCAATGCTTTTATTAGTGTGTGTGCATGTGTGTGTACGTGTGTGTGTGTGTGTGTGTGTGTTGAGTTTTGTAAGTTCTTTATAAATTTTGGATATTAACACCTTATCAGATGCATTGCCAGTTATGTTCTCCCATTCTGTTGGTTGTCTTTTTATTTTGTTAATGATTTTCTTTGCTATGCAAAATCTTTATTTTGATGTAGTCCCATTTATTTGTTTGTTTTTTCTTTTGTTTCCTTTTCCTGGGGAGATATATCCAATAAAATACTGCAAAGAGCAAAGTCTGAGATTTTGCTGCCTTTGTTTCCTTCTAGGAGTTTTACGGTTTTAGGTCTAAAATTTAAGTCTTTGATCCATTTTGAATTTATTCTTTTGTGTGGAGTAAAGGTGGTCTAGTTTCATTTTTCTGAATTTATCTGTCCAATATTCCCAACACTATATATTCTATAAACTATTTTTAGCACATTGTATTTGCTGCTTCTTCTGTTGAATATTAATTGACTATACAGATGTGGGTTTATTTCTGGGCTCTGTATTCTATTCCATTGATCTATATGTCTGTTTTTATGCCAGCACCATGCTCTTTGATTACTATAGCCTTATATTATAGTTTGATATGAAGAAACAGGATTCCTCCAACTGTTCTTTTTTCTCAGGGTCACTGTTGCTATGTGGTTACTTTTGTGGTTCCATATAAATTTTTGAAATATTTCTTCTAGTTCTGTGAAATACATCATTGGAGTCTTGATAGGAATTGTGTTGAATCTGTAGATTGCTTTGGGTAGTAAGGACATTTTTATGATGTTAATTCTTCCTATCCATGAACATGGTATGTGCTTCCATTAACTTGTATCTTCTATTTCGTTCTGTAGTGTCTTATAATTTTCTGAGTACAGGGCTTTTACATCCTTGGTTAGATTTATTCTTAGGTATATTCTTTTTGTAGTAATATGAATGGGATTGTTTTCTTAATTTCACTTTCTCTTAGTTCATTATTGGCATATGAAAATGCAATGATTTCTGGATATTAATTTTGTATCCTGATACATTGCCGAATTCATTTATCAGTTCTAGTAGTTTCTTGGTGGAATCTTTGAGGTTTTCTATGTATAGTATCATGTCATCTGCAAATAAAGATAGTTTTACTTCTTCTTTTCCAATGTGGATGCTTTTTATTTCTTCTTCTTGTCTGATTGCTGTGGCTAGGACTTCCAGTAATATGTTAAATAAGAGAGGTGAAAGTGGACATCCCTGTCTTACTCCAAATTTTAAGGGGAGTGCTTGCGGTTTTTGCTCATTGAGTTTAATGCTGGCAGTGAGTTTGTCATATATGGACTTTGTTATGTTTAGGTATGTTCCCTCTAAGTCTACTTTGCTGAGAGTTTTTATCATAAATGGGTGCTGGATTTTATCAAATGGTTTTTCTGCATCTATTGATATGATCATGGGGTTTTTATGCTTCATCTTGTTTATGTGGTGAATCACACTTATTGATTTGTGAATATTGTACCAACCTGCATTCCTGGAACAAATCCCCCTTAATCACAGTGTATGATATTCTTGATGCATTACTGTGTTCAGTTTGCTAATCTTTTGTTGAGTACTGTAATGTCTATGTTCATCAGGGATATTTCCCTATAATTTTATTTCTCTGTAGTGTCTTTATCTGGTTTTGGAGTTAGGATAACGCTGGCCTCATAAAATGAGTTTAGGGGCCTTCCCTCCCCTTGTATTTTATGAACTAGATTGAGAAGGTGAGGTATTAATTTTTCTAGGAATGTTTGGTAAAATTCACCTGTAAAGCCATCTGGTCCAGGGCTTTTGTTTGTTGGGAGTTTTTTTGTTTGCTGCTTCAATTTCATTAGTTGTTCATAATATTTTCTTACAATCCTTTGTATTTCTTAGGTGTCAGTTACTGTTTCTCCTCTTTTATTTCTTATTTTATTTATTTGCATCCTCTTTTTCTCTTGATGAGTCTGGTCAAAGGTTTGTCAATTTTGTTTATCTTTTCAAAGAACCAGCTCTTGGATTCATTGATCATTTGTATCATTCTTTAGGCGCTATTTTGTTTATTTCTGTTCTGATCTTTATTATTTCCTTCTTTCTCCTCACTTTTGGCTTTGTTTGTTGTTCTTTTTCAGTTACCTTTAAGTGTGAAATAGATTGTTTATTTGAACTTCTTCTTGTTTTTTGAAATAGGCTTGTAGTCATCTGAATTTCCCTCTTAGGTCTACGGCCATACCACCCTGAACGTGCCCGATCTCGTCTGAATTTCCCTCTTAGGATTGATTTCCCAGTGTCCCACAGAATTTGGATTGCGGTGTTCTCATTTTTATTTATTTCAGTGTATCTTTTGATTTCTTCCTTGATCTTGTTGTTGACACATTCATTGTTTAATAACATGTCATTTAGCTTCCATGATTCTGCATGTTTTTCTGTGTTTTTCTTATGATTAATTCCTAGTTTTGTAGTATTGTGATCAGAGAAGATGCTTGATATAATTTCAATCTTAAATTTGTTGAGACCTATTTTGTGGCCTAACACGTGGTCTATCCTATAAAATGTCCCATGTGCATTTGAAAAGTATGTATATTCTGCTGTTTTTGGGTGAAATGCTCTAAATATATCAATTAAGTCCATTTGATATAGTGTGTTCTTAGAGGCTGCTGTCTCCTTGTTGATTTCTGTCTTGAAGATCTATCCACTGAAGTCAATGGGGTACTAAAATCTCCAACTAAGACTGCATTTCTATTCATCTCTCCCTTTATGTCCACCAAGATTCACTTCACATATTTAGGTGCTCTATGTTGAGTGCATAAATGTTTAGTAGGGTTAGATCCTCTTGTTGGATTATTCTCTTTATCATTATGTAGTGTCTTCTTTGTCTCTTACTATTTAAAGTCTAGGTTGTCAGATATAAGTACAACTACCCCAGCTTTTTTTTATTTTCCGTGTGCTTGAAATATATATTTTTCCCATCCCTTTACTTTTAGTCTGCTTGTATCCTTCAATCTAATGTGGGTCTATTGGAGGCTGCATATATATGGAATCGTTTTCTTATCCATTCAGCTACCCTCTGTTATTTGGTTGGAGCATTTAAGCCATTTACATTTAAGGCAATTATTGATAAATACGTGTTTAGTGCCACTTTATTGTTAGAGTATTTTCTTCTCTCTTTTTTTTCTCTTTTTCTTCTTCTTAAAGCAAGCCCTTTAACACTTGTTGCAGTACTAGTTTGGTATTTACATACTCCTTTAGCTTTTCCTTGTCTGAGAAGCACCTTATTTCTCCTTCAATTTTAAATGATAGCCTTGCTGGGTAAAATAGCCTTGGTTGTAGGTCCTTGCTTTTTATCACTTTGAATATTTCACACCACTCCCTTCTGGCCTGAAATGTGTCTTTTGAAAAGTTAGATGACAGCCTAATTGGTGGCCCCTTGTAAGTAATTATCTGCTTTTCTCTTGTGGCTTTTAGTATTCTCTCCTTGTCTTTAAGCCTTGTTATTTAATTATGATGTGTCAGTGTAGGTCCAAACTATTTGGGACTCTGAGCTTCTTGGACTTGGACATTCTTTTCCTTCACCAGATTAGGGAAGTTTCAGTCATTATTTCTTCAAATAGGTTCTCAATCTCTTGCTCATTCTCTTCTTCTGGTATTCCCACAATGAGGATGTTGTTACACTTCATATTGTCCAAATTATTTCCTAAGCGCTCCTCATTTTTTTTTAATTTTGTTTTCTTTTTTCTGTTTTGCCTTTTTTTCCTACCTTGTCTTCCAAATCACTGAGTCAATCCTCTGCTTCATTTAACCTACTGTTTATTTCTCCCATTGTACTATTTATTTCAGATATTACATTCTTTATTTCTGTCTAGTACTTTTTTTTATGTTTTCTATGTCTTTTTTTTTCATGCTGTTCAGTATCCTTGTAATCATTATTCTAAACTCTGTCTAATAAATTGCTTCCCTCCATTTCATCTGGTTCTTCTAGAGAATTAGCTGCTTCTTTCATTTGGGGTCTGTTTCTTTGGCTTCCCTTTTTGGCTGCTTCTTTGTATTTTCTGCCTTAGTTTGTAACCTAGTCAGTGATATGGCCTTAAACTATAATCAGCAGTCCTGCTTAAGCTCCACAGGGTGGAGCAGAGTAATTCCTGTGGATGGGGCTATTGTTTCCCCTCAAGCTGATGCCACTTGGAGAGGAGTACTGTACTTGAGAAAGATGGCTTCTGCAGTATGTGATTTTGTCAGCACAGGGATTCTGGTGGTTGTTCCTTTAATTCTCTCCCCAGAGCCACCAAACCCAGAGTTTCCTCAAGACTCTCTAGTCCATCTACCCTCCCTCTGCTGGAGCCCAGCTTAAGTGGCTGCAAACAATATTTTGTGTGTTGGCCCTTTAAACTTTCCACATTTCCAGCCATCTCTCCTTGGAAGACAGAAAACCTGATGTTTTTCACAGCTGAATGTTATCTGGTTTCCTTTCTACCTCTGGTGCTGTAGGCTGGGGAGTGCAGCTTGGGGTTTAGAACCCAGACTTCTCAGGGGGAACCTCTGACTGATGAAATATCCCTCCAGATTTTTAGCTGCCACCCATGGGAACCCAGACAGCCCTCTCATGCTTCTTCCACCCTCCCTATCACTCATGTTGTAGTGAAGTAGTTTCCTCTCTCTGTCCTTAGTTATAAGGCTTCTCTCCAGCTAATGTTCAGTTGGTTATTCAGGGTGCTTTCTCTATACTCCCTTTTGTAATTTCCATATTGGTTCTCGTAGCTTCCTAAAGAGATTAGGAGATTAGTGTAGCTTCCATTTACTCCTCTGTTGTCTTGGATCTCCACTCTGATTTCATTTCTTAAAGAAAGAATATAAATAAAGTCATTGTCTCTAGTTGAATAACTGAGATAATGTTTGGAATGATATAGCACTATATTTGGGATATCATAAATATTTCTACTAAATATGTGAAGAGTCTTTTGTTAATACTGTTTGTATTGGTTTCATTTGGCATGAATGAAACACACCTGACTGAATTCCCCTGCATCCATCCCCTAGAGATGACATAATAGTAAAAAAAAAATTATTTTGGTTAAGAGAATGAGAGAATAAATGGATGAATAAATTAACAAATGAATTCACCTGTGAGAAATAAATGCCTGTTGTGCTAAGCCATTGAAATTCTGAAGTACATATGTTATCTCACTAATAATGCTCTAAGTAAGAAAGTAGCCTTACTTCCTTTAGTCATGATACTGGCGAGAAAAAGGTGATAATACAGAAGAAAACCAGCGGTAAAATCCTAATGGAAGAAAGTCAGGTTCCTTCCTGCAACATAGTCTTACAGAACACAGATGCTTCAGCATAAATATTAAGCTCAGAAGACTGAGATAATTAGTTCTCACAAAAGGGAGAAAGGAAAGCTGTAAGGATGCACCTGACACTGAATAGTAGGAAGAAGACTCATTGCAGCTGTCATTGAACTGATTATCTGAAGGAGAAGCATTGCTATTTTGTGCAAACAATATCTAATACTTAGGGAACGGCAATTAGAATCATGAGTCCTTGCATAAGTGAATGGGCCTAATGGTGTTTACTCAATTTTAAATTGCTGGGGGGGTGGGGTGGGGATTGGCCCCAGTGATTGAAAAATAATCCCTGCAAAGCATTTTGAAAATTTCACTCATAGGACATTAATGACAGACTAAACCCAAGAAGCTGGGTAAAAGAACAGAGAATTAAGGGAAAAAATGTCACAGTTTATATTTGTGGGGGGTCTCCCCTGAGGTCTCCCCTATCATCTGTTTCTATAGTAACTCCAGGTTTCCAGATGGCATTCATTTAATGTCAAAACACTTACTGAAAAAAATTACTATGAAAATAGAGTGAACTACTTATCAGAGTACTCTATACTCACTCAGCATTTACTTGTGTATTTTAACAGCATTTAAGCACTAAAGTATAGCAATAATTTAGTGGGCATTTCTTGCCACAGAATGAAACAATTAAAAATTATGTTTTATCACATCAATGACGCTGCCAAATCAGTCCCCAAAGCTCTTTAACATAATGACATACTATTGGCACCTTACAAGCTAGATCTGTGGGACACAGCAGCCCTTTTTTTCCTTTGAACTTTCTCCTTATATTTACATTGGAAGCACAACAATGTGGTGGAAACTACAACCAATCTTGGCTTGACTTAATTTCTTTCTTAACCCTCAATCAACCTCAGATACATTTATTTTCATGTAGAAAAATATATTATTTATTCATAACATGAACTCCTTATCCTTTTTATACAATTATCGTGCACATCCAATCTCAGTAATGCATTTTTTATCTATGTCTATCTAAGTCTGACAAATTTTACTGAGTTACAATAATCAATTTGTAAGAATATTCTTTGTTTTTTAGTTTATTTCTTTTATGTTTGTCACCTAAATTTAAAGGAACAAATGACTAGGCATATTAAACTAAGCTTTTAGTAAGTAAATTAATTCAAATTTCATCAAAATGTGAACATTTAGTCAAATATGTAAATTTTCCCATAAGACAGAGATAGCAGGTACAAATATTGCACCTCAGGCTTCCAAAAATGATCAATTCAGTAGAAATACAAACCATGGTCTCGGATAATCAGGTGTCAAGCAGTGTAATTAAGTGTCTGCTCTTTAACTCAAAACGTTATACCTCAGATTCTAGGCATCAATAATATACATCGAGTTCACTCTTAGAATAGCATTGAATTGAAAATGTGTAGGAACATACTTAAGGAGAAAGTCTGATGAACAAGTAAAAGGATGCCCAATGGAGCTGATTTTTATCTCTAGAATATTTTCTGATGCAGCTCACAGGACTTTGTAAGAGGTGCTCTGAGTGGGAGACAGTCGGGGGAAGAGAGAAGAATGGCAATATGGAGTAGGAGAGATGATCTTTAAGATCAGAATGAATCTCTTCTTCTGTAATCTGAAGAGATTTCAGTAATAAAATAATTCAAGGTATAATAATTTTAATTCATCTTACTCTAACAATTATTAACTGAGACTTATTTTAAGGCAGATATTATTGTACCTGATATTTGAAAGGTATAAGACAAAGACAAGTAAGGCAATAGAATGTTCTCTGAAAGAGTAAATGAGTTAGGATGTGTATTGTTGATACAGATAATTATATAAAAATAAATAAATATAATGTTTGACAAAATATGTTTGACATATTACAAGGAGATTCAGAGAAAAAGGAGCCACAATCTCTTAAGGATATCAAGGAAGATTTCAATGGAGATGACTGTGAAATTCTCTAATATTTATCCACAAATATTAGAGAATTTATAATATTCTTTCTTTTTAGATAGTGGTATTTTTAACTGAATTACACAGATTCTTAGAGCTGTTGCCTGTCCAGTCCAGAAGTAATAGTCTAGAGGGTGATAAAGACCCTCTCCGTAACCTAACTGTAGTCAGGGTCCTGACCTTGGGCTCTGTCCTTGGCCACTTTAGCCCAGTTTTAATAAGAATTCTGCTGGATCACTTTAGAAAAATCCCCAACCTTGATATTGGATCAAATTCCTCCTTTACTATCCTGATCTGCCTTCAGTCAAAAATCTGTTTTGTTCATCTTGCTAGAATTCCCCTAGTTTTAATGTTTCCTCTTAGTAAATTTGCATCCACTAACTCCTACTCTGCTCCTTTACTATAAATCTCCACTTGCCCTTGTTGTATTCTGGGTTGAGCTGATCTCTCCACCTTCTTGCAGATCACCATTATAGTAGTCCTGTGAACTAAAATCTGTCTTCCTGTCTTTAACAAGGGTCATGAATAATTTTTAACATGAATATTTTCTACTGTAACAAGGGAAACACCATGAATCCTTAGTACTGAAACTCTGAAGAACTGCACTGGCTCCCTAACTTTACAAAGTTATTTTTTTCTCCTAATCCTAACCTTAACTCTTACCTTCCCTAAACATTAATTAATGCTAAACCTAAATTAAACCAAATTCTAACTCTAACCCTAACTATGACACTCTTCCTCACCCAAATCCTAACCCTCAATGTCAATCACAGTCTCATGCTAATTCTTGAACTAAACGGAACATTAACCTTAACCTAAAATGTAAACCTAACCCCAACCTAAACCCCAACCCTACCTACATACCTAAGCTGAACCCTAACTCTAAACCCAATATAACCAAAACACTATCCCTCAACCTCACCAACACATTACTTCACCAAAAGCCTTACCTAAGCCTCACCTTCAAATCTAACATAAATTTAATTCTAACTATAACACAAAACTTTGTTTAAAACCTTACCCTCACACTCACCCAGTATTTTATTTTTTATTATTTTTATTTTGTGTTATGTTATTTTTATACTTCCTTAGATACCTAAGGTAGTGTTTTTGTACTTAAATTACTTCCAATTTGAAATAGTAACCAGTTTATATTTGAAATTCCAAATAGATTTTAATTAATTTATGGCAATATTTTTTTAAATTATTTTATTGTTGTTCACCTACAGTTGTCTGCATTTACCCTCCACCCCCAACCCCAGGCAAACCCACCTCCCTCTCTTGCTTCCACCCTCCCCCTTGGTTTTGTCCATGTGTCCTTTATAGCAGTTACTGAATATCCTTGTCCCCCTTCTCCCCTTCCCCCTCCCCTCTGCTTACTGCCAGATTGTTCTAAATTTCAATGTCTCTGGTTATAATTTGTTTCCCTGGTTGTATTTTGCTTGCTTATCTCACAAGCGTCTTGGCTGTGGCTGATCTGTGTTTCCCGATAGCTGATCTGGCCTCGGTGCCTTCTCTCATGAGTCCTTATATAAAACCCCTTAGCATTTCATATAGTAACGGCTGCATGATGATGTACTCCTTGATCCTGACCTTATCTGAGAAGCACTTTATCTGCCCTTCCATTCTAAATGACAGTTTTGCTGGATAGATTATTCTTGGTTGTAGGTCCTTGCTTTTCATGATTTGAAATATTTCTCTCCAGCCCCTTCTTGCTTGGAAGGTCTCCTTACAGAAATCCGCTGACAGTCTTATGGGAATTCCTTTGTAGGTAACTATCTCCTTTTCTCTTGCTGCTTGTAAGATTCTTTCCTTATTCTTGACCTTGGGTAATGTTATTATGATGTGCCTCGGTGTGTTCCTCTTTGGGTCCCGCTTCTTTGGGGTTCTCTGAGCTTCTTGGATTTCCAGGAAGCCTATTTCCTTCGCCAGATTTGGGAAGTTCTCGTTCCTTATCTGTTCAAAAATACGTTCAATTTCTTGGTGTTCCTCTTGTCCTTCTGGCAGCCCTATGATCCGGATGTTGGGTTGTTTAAAAATGTCTCTGAGGTTCCTAAGTCCCTCTTCAGTTTTTTGAATTCTTATTTCTTTCTGGTCCACCCATTGGTTTGAGTCCCAGCTTCCTTTTTTCCCCCTTGGTTCCCTGTAAATCTTCCTCCATTATCTTTATTGTATTGTTCATTTGTTCAACTATTTCTTCCAGTTTTGTGAGCATCCTGATTACCAGTGTTTTAAACTGGGCATCTGTTAATTTGGCTATCTCTTCGTCCGTTAGTTGTAATTTGTTCTGATCTTTCGTTTTGGCCATTTTTATTCTTTTTTATCTTGGTGCACCTGTCAGAGTCTTAGGTGTTTGTCCGTGCCTGGTAACCTGGGTCGTTTTTTTGTGACATTTCCTCTGGGGGCGGGGCCTGGGAGGGAGCAATGGCGTCTGCCGTTCACCACCGCTCCCTATCACCCTCTGCTCCCTAGTTCCCCACCGCCTTTTCCGCCAGTCTCGGCCCTGCTGGTTCCCACTGGCCTCTCCAGTTACGCCGCCGGCCTGCGAGGTTCACCCGTTGCTCGGGGTCGTGTTTTGTTTAGGCGCTCCCGGGGTGAGTTCCTTCGGGCAAACTGCCTCTCACTCCGCTCCTCAGCTCAGTTCTGCCCCGCTTACCGGCCTGGATGTACTTCCTCCCCAACTTCCTGGGTGTCAGACTTCCCTTCAGTTCAATTCTGTCCGTTCTGGTTGTTTATTTTTCGCTATTGAGTTCGTTGTTTAGACTCTCTGGTTGTGAGCGGCGGTGCAGTGCGACCACCTACACTGCCATCTTGGCAGAAGTCCAGTTTATGGCAATATTTAAAAAAAATAGTTATGTTACAAACAGCACAAGATACATTTGTGTGTCTCACATGGAAGTTGGGGGCAATTTGACAAAGATCTTTATTATAACATTAATGATTTGGTGCTTCCTTCAATAAGGTGTGACAAAGCCACTAAAATTTTTAAAGTGGGAGAATGTTATGACTGGAACTAAACTTTAGGAAAGATAAGTTGTAGTGTGGTTTAGTTTAAATGGAAGACTAAAGTTAAAAAACTGGCTGTGTGTTTCTGTCAATGTTTCGTGCACTGAGGGTTTACAGGGAGGTCACAAGCATTTCTGCAGATGTTACTGTGCAAAACACTACAGAACACTATTCACATCATATTCCATGTGAATGTCACCCTTCAATTGTGCAATCCATGATGTCTTCAGCTATATGTGACATTTCATAGAGTATAAAATAAAGTTGTAGCCATGACATTTAGGAGAGAAAAGATGAAAATTTTTACTAAGATAAAATTTAAAGGAAATAAAAACATTTAGAAACAGTTATTGGCAAACTGAGAGGGGACAAATGTTTATATCTAAATTTTAAATCCAAGTAACTTGGAGAACAGAAGAAAGAGTTCAGTCAGACATGGGTGTGGAATGCAGGTTCGGGTGATGTTGAGTTTTATGTCGGATGAATCTTAGCTGCCTATGTGACATCCCAGTAAAGATACCCAGTAGAAATTGCAGATTTGGAAGTCACCTGACTTAAGATCATACTTGCGACCACAAAAAAATAGGATAATATTACAAAAAGGAGAAAAAAATAGTAAAACAAAATGCAAAAAATAAAAAATAGGGAATGCATATGTTCCATGCTTAAATAAACTATGAGGAGAAAAAATAAACCAAAGGGCTAGGTAGAAAACACAGAAATAACAAGTGATAGAGTTTCAAAATGATAAATGGGGTCAAAAATATCAAACTATATAGAAAGATCAGGAAGAAGGAATATTCAATAAACACATTTGAATTAAATGAGAAATCATTGGTTATCATCACTAGAGTTATCGTCAAAATATCTGTAGTCAGTAGAAGAACATACAGAAATTTGTAAAGATCTTTGAGAAAAAACACTGCTTTTGAGTTACAATATTTGTAAAAAATGGAAGAAAATGGATGAAAAGAAAGAGATAAAAATAAGTTAAAGACACAAGAAAGTAGAAGAAATCAATGGAGCTCGGAGTCCCAATGGAGATGAAAAAGGGAGAGACAGGATACACACGCCAGAGTAAGGGCGTAGGGAATGCGTAAGAATCCAGAGATCCTGCAATGAATGCATAAAATCCAAGGAAGTACACATATACTTCAGATTCCTCTTGAACTTCTCAATGAAATATGAGAAGATACCTGCTGAAATTGAGGGACTTACAGTAATGAAAGAGAACAAAATTGGAACACCTTTAGGGGTGAATTATTATCTTTTTATTATTACAAAGAAAGCTAAGGATAATTCTATAGAGATCATTCTTATTTGTTCCTAAGAACTTCGTGCACAGAGATTTGTACAATAAGGATACATTTTGAAGTTTAAATCTTTTGCTCTTTACTTCTGCTTCTAAAATGTATCATTCTCTCTTTTCCAGCAAGATATACCCCACATGTTTCTTTTATTTATCCCTGATACTCAGAGATCCCGAGTCAAGAGTGGATTTTTGCACTATGCATCTTTTCTTTATCCTCCAGGCAGAGATTCTACACATTTTAAAATAATATATTTTTATCCTACTGCTTTGTCAACAATGTCAGCAATAACAACAATTGCTAAAATATACTGAATAATTACTATGCTCCAGGAATTAGTCAAAGCACTTTACAGCTAATGATTACATAAGTGTCATAAAATCTGTGAGCTAGATGCTATGATTGCTCTTGTTGTAGTTGTAGAGAACCGATGTGCAGAATGATTTGCCGAACACCCGAAAGAAATGACTGGCAGAGCCAGGATGTAAATCTACAAAGTATGAATCTGAGTTCATATTTTTAACCATTCTCTTTTCTTTCCTACATTCCCAGCTTCTTGAATAATTTTTTTCCTACACTTACTGCTTCTACTTACTTTCTACACAATGCCTTTGTCTACTTTTTTTCAAACTTGTTCCATAAAATGCCTCGAAAGACAACTCATGAAGCACTTATTGGACTACCTTGGATGCTTATTAAAGATACATTTTTCTGAGCTGCACTACACAGGGTGAGAATCCAGCAGCTTCACTTTAATATGCTTACCAAATGACTCTTAAATGCCCTAGAATTTAAGACCTTCTCACTTAAACACTTGCAATACAATTTTTGCTACCAACCTTAATTTTCTATAGTATACACTTGAAGAAGTGAACCCTCCTTTCATTACTTCTGGAAAACATTTTTAGTTTCCCCAAAATGCCTTCGCATTTCATTCAGTTGCTCGAGATGGTCTCTGCCTCACTTATTTTTTTTTAAAGATTTTATTTATTTTTTATTTTTAGAGAGGGGTGAAGGGAGGGAGAAAGAGAGGGAGAGAAACAGCAATGTATGGTTGCCTCTCACATGGCCCTCACGGGGATCTGGCCCACAACCCAGGCATGTGCCCTGACTGGGAATCTAACCGGGACTGCTTGGTTCCCAGCCCGCGCTCAATCCACTGAGCTACACCAGCCAGGGCTGCCTCACTTATTAGTGTGTCAATAACTTGTTGCTGCTCCTCTCACTCTGTGATCTGTATTCCGAAGTCTAAATACACAAAACTATTTGTCTCCTTTCCCACAGTGTGTGCCTTTGCTTGTTTCACAAGTTTAACTTGATCTACTTCTCTGACTATCTTACACATACTTCTATCCTTTCTCAATGCCCAGCTCCATAAAATAAGATATCTCCACATCCTTGGTAAAGTCAACAATTTATCCTCCCTGACACCAACACCTATTTTTTATGTCACTAACATAGCTATATTCTATGAAAATTAACTGTACTTGTCTTATTTGGACAGATTGTGAGATGCTTAAGGAAAAACGGCTGATCTCCAGAACAATCTGGTGGACAAGAGAAATTGAGTAGGGAGTGGGTGGAAGGATGGATTCAGAATAATTTGAGAGATGCCAATAGTATCTCTAAAGCACTGAGAACTATACAAGTGTTGTAATGGGCTATTAAATAAGCATCTGGGGAAACTAAAGGAACAGAGAATCTAATTCCCCAAATATACTTTTATCACAAAGAAGCCTCAAAGCTTGTCTATTTAATAGTTGTCTGAATATTAATCTGAAGACAGGCCTTTACATGTAAAGAAATAAAAATAAAGAAATTGAATGAAGAAATCTATCAATCACCAAACATACAATTAAATGTACTTGACATTTTCTACCTTGGTGTGAGTATATGTGTGACTTTTCAGGACTTCTCAGAAATGGGCATAGAAGGATGAAGCTATATGTGTCCAATAAACTGAAGACAGATTCTTAAGAAAAAATTATACAATAATTTTCTATTGTGGTTACACATTTTAGAATGATGAACACTTTTATTGAACCATGAGCATATGAATTACAAACACAATGTCTGTAAAAATTTCATTTTAGCTACTGATAAATTCTTGGGCTTTAGCTAGCATAAAGCAAATTTTTAGAATGAATTAGGAAGCATTGCATTGGTATGTGTATGTGCAGACAAATCATCAAGGCAATAACTGTGTTGTCTTTTTCCCCATGAATTTCATGGGGAGGTAATTTAATAAATTTATCTGATCAAATTTCTCATTGAATTCTTATAAAAGCATAAGCCATGCTAAGTACCCAGCTCCTATACTTGGAATAATGCATCTTAGTAATTATCTACAGCTAATTTTAAGTACCACATTCAATAGCTGATCTGAAGATATTATCATAAAGAATCTAGTGAAAACTATCTGGCTATCTATCTATGTATTTATTCATTCATTGCTTTTAGAGAGAGAAGGAGAGTTGGGGAGAGAGAGAGAGAAACATTACTCAGTTGCCTCCTGCATGTGCCCCAACCAAGAATCAAACCACAACCCAGGCATGTGCTCTGACCAGGAATCAAACCCACAGCCTTTTGCTATACAGGATGATATCCCAACCAACTGAGCCACACAACCAGGAATATCCTTTTATTATTTATTTATTTATTTGTATCTGAGACAATCCTCTTCTAGAGTCCATTCTAGAATCTCTTAATCTTAATACTTATGATGAGGAAATATACCTTTCTGTTATTATACCAACGTTGGCTCTCTAATCATAGAATACATAGATTCCAATCCTTGTATTATTATCAAAAAAAAAAAAGAAGATGCATATATTTTATGTTGGAAAAACCCCTACAAAGCTAACAGAAAGAAAATTTAGCCTTAAACAAATTTTTAGTGTTTCTCTGTTTTTAAATTTAGTCTCTCATTTCTGGGGTCTTGAATAGGAATCTACATTTCATTACGAAATAGAATCCTGTCTTTTTCCTGCCAATTCCAATCATGATCATTGGAAGTTCAACATCCATACTCTGATGGATAGTCAGCAATAAATATGTTTATAATTAGAGGAAAATAAAAAATGACATAAGAAACAACAAATAAGGGTCAATTTGAAAAGTAAGTAGAATTTTAGAAATTATATATACATAGTTAAATTAAAAATCTAATGATACATTAAACAATTAGTTGGACACAGCTGATCTCTTATTTCTATCTCAGACTTTAAAATCTCTTAAATGTCATTTTTAATTTCTTAGATTACTTGAGAAAGAGAATCATTAAATATATAGAAGCAAAGGGGAAAAAAACCCCTAAATTTTAGTGAATGTTCCCTGTGTGCCAGAGGTTTTCATAATTGTTTCTTAATAGCCTAATTTCAACACTGTGGAGTATTCTATGCTTTGACATTTTATAGCAGAGAAATCTGAGGCTAAGAATACTAACAGCACATTTTTAGTTCACTTAGACAAACTCTGGGCCACTTGTTCTAGTCATTCTCTGCTCTTGCCTTGGGCACCAATGGCTTCAGTTGCTAAATAAACTATCCCCAGTTCATACCTCCAGCCCAGACCTATCCTTTAAACTCGAGAAAAATGTACTCCACCGTTTATGATCACAGTCACTAGAATAAGACCTTTGGGCTTCAAATATCGCACTGCCCTTTCACCCCCACATTCTACTCCAGCTTCTTATTTGAAAAATTTGGAACATTTAACTTCTTCCTTCAGCTCCCATAGCCCATCCCCAAGTGTTCTTGTCTCTAAGTCCCAAATATAACTAACTTCTGAACAACCCTCTCCACCATTCTGATGCAGGCTGCCACATCTTTCCTCTCAAGGACTACAGCAGCCTTCCCATTCCACTTTTGATCTTGAAAGTTCAAGAATCCTTAGAATACTTTTCTATGAATAACAATTTTCTCAAAACACACATCTGATTGGGTTATTTCTCTCCTCCAAGCCCCTCAGTTAAATTCCATGAAGTCACCTTTACAGTATTTATAAAGCTTTCCATGATGTAGGCCCTGCCTGCGTCAATAGCCTTACATCTCAGCAAACTGTCTTTCACACTTGGCACACTTATCAGATTAAGTAAACTTCCATTTTTTTTCTGTGTGTCTGTACTCATTTATAGCAATATCTGTAATTACTCTTCTCCAAAATTTCATCCATTAGGTTTGTCCTACCTGGAACACACTTTTCTGCACATCCACCCTCCTTGCCCAACTTCCTACCCTATACCTTTTGGGCTAAATCCCACTTCTCTTACCTTCAGGGCTCATCTCATCTCTCACTTCTTCAAAACGCCATTCATCACTACTGAAGTAGGCTAGTCACTCTGGTGTTGGTTTTTCTAATTCATCCATCCATCCATCCATCCAACCATTCATTCAATAAAGAGTTACTATAAAGGCAGTATAATAAAATGGTTAAGTACACAAACTCAAACTAGACACAATTTTTTTAGCCCCTTAACAGCTGTAGAAGCTTGTAGAAGTTATTTAAGTTTTATTTACCTCAGTTTCTCCATATGTAAAACAGGAAACACTATGTACTTAACTCAAAGACATTTAAGGTATTAATAAATAAGTTTGAGTATAAAACAAGTGTCCAACTCACAGTATGTGGCATGCTAGCTTTTTAATATTATTAGCGTTTGTCAGACACAGTATGTGGCACTCAGATGTGATGGAGGACAAAATAAACTTGTTCCTGCTCTTCTGGAACTTACAATCTGATCAAATTAAAGTTACAAAAATACATAAGTAATGATATTAATACTAATGTATAAACTGCTATGAAGTAAAAGTACAAGGTACATGAACTTTATGATGGAACTATCAAAGCTAGGTGAAGGCTTTGCTGAGAAAGTGACTTTTACTCTGAGATCTGAAAATTAAGTAGAATTCAGTTAACCAAAGAGGGCAGATAATAGTTATAGAAGAGAGGAATAGTCCAGGGGAGTTTCTGTATTTTGGGTCTCATAGCTCTCATCATGCTTTTATTTTCTATATTTGTGTGGCACCTATTTTCTGACTTTCACCTCTAACCCCACCATTCTAAAAAACAAATAACAACACACACACACACACACACACACACACCCCAAAACTTAAAGCTAGAGGCTCAGTGATTGCAGGACCCTTGCTATCTGCTCTATTCCCAACAACATGGAGACTATAGGAGTTAATCCATGTTAAATCCATTGCAATCTTTTAATCAAATAGGCATCAAAATTTTTTATCAAACACCTAATTAAATAAGTATTTAGAAGGAAGGATACTTTGAAAGAGAGCACTATTTAATATATAATAGTATATTATGCATTTTAATGTGGGCTTATTACTAACCCCAAGGCCCCACTGATGTTCTCTACTGCTTCGGTTTTTACAGCAGCACAGATGTCTCCCAGCAGGCATTTCACCTATCTGCTGCGGGCTCTAATAGTATGTTCTTTTGGACCAAACTAGCATACAACTTTATTTATGTATAGATAACTATCCAGGCTGGGCAATGTGCCAGCAACTTTCATTATCAGCCCAAGAAAAATTATCAGTAAAGTCTAAATTCTAAATTGAACAAGCTAAGAAAAAATTCCAATTGCCTTCTGTGTCCCCAAAGATATGAGCAGTCTCTGAACCTGATTCAGCTGAGATACTGAGTAAAAGGTTGGGATACAATTTACTTCAATGTGTATTAGTAGATAATGGTGGAGTTCTATTTCTGTTCCTTAGAGACTGCGTGGGCTTATGCACATTCATCTCTGAATAATGAAAAGTGCCCTTGAAAAAGAGTGTGCATTTCCTGGTTCCAAAACATTTGGTTCTGTAGTCCCATCCCTTACCAGTGCTATTTCTCCCAAAGAGAATAGTCATATTCATGGCTTTCTGGGAGCTCGAAATTCTTCTCCCCTGTAGGAAAACTGGTTGAGAGAGTGGAACAAAAATTCAAACCATTAGCAGACATTAAACTCTATTCCACAACAGATATATTAATCATTTTTAGGTGAGGAGACGGTGATGGTTTGATTTATATTTCAGGAAATAAAAGAGGGTGGAAAACAAATATGTAAACACTACCATTTTGTTTTATAAAGAAAATCTGTGAATGTAATTGGAATACTACTAAGAAGAAAAATTAGATTTTATGGAAGATTCTTACATTCTTTCTGGAGACTATGATTTTAGTTTCTACTAAAGTTGCTTTAAGTAGAGTTGCTTGTTTAAGCAACAAAGCTTCCATCTGTTCCATCTTGATTGAAGATGCAGTTTTAAAAATAAAACCACTAGGCAGTGTTTACCGAAAGCACAAAATCTCTCTACTTAACACCCAAATAAAATATAGATTAAAACAACAAACCTAGAAAGATAGACTTTTATACAATGCTCACATCACTTACTTGCCAAAAAAATATTTAAATGTGCCTAATATCTTAAAAATAATTATGTGGCTCCAAGATTTTTCACAGAGCTAAATCTGATCTCAGATAATAGTATCTAGAAAGGCACATGAAAAACAAATTAACTTGCATAGACATGTTTGCAGTCAGATATTCTGTCTCAAATGAGAAGATAAACAAAAGAGAGTTTACTGTGATAAATCACATTTTCCTCAAGAATATATATGGCATTAGATAGAATTCAATTTTGGAAGAATATAAAAGAAATAAATCTAAAGCAATGTTAAGATTCTTCAGTTATAAAAATTACACCTTTACAATTACTCTTTTCTAGAACAGCAACACTATCCTTTAAAATTTACAGGAGATTCTCTTGTACAACTTAATTTTCTAAAATATTTCTCTGCTTCTCATAACTGCTGAGTTGCCTCTGAAGTAGTATTTTTAACAGTTTGAATTAGTTTGTAATTGATTGAATAAAAAATAATTTATAGACTTAGACAAGCACCGGACAAATTATCCTCGTGGGAGGTGTGTAGCATGTATGTTGGGCTGTTATCAGAATTTAAATCATTATTAAAATTTTAGAAATATATGTTTAAAATTCTATTTAAGATAAAAAATTGTTATCTTTGACAATCATATTAAATGTCCTTTCAAATGGGAGCCCTTACCTGTTAACGTGTGCTCCTGCCATATTCTTTCTGAAATTCCGGGTCAGAGATCCATTCAAGAATCCAATGAAAGCCATGGACCCTCCCCATGAATGCATGTAAACAAACACGAATGATTTTATACGTAACTACGGTCATTTCATGGACTCCCTAAATGCTATATTTGGCATTCTGTTGATATTTGGTATTCCCTGGATAACTTTCCATTCATTTCAAAGAAGTTCCTTTTCATTGATAGCGTAACTCAGAAATTGCCTTTGGAAAGGACGTTAGAGATTATCCAGTCTGGGTTTTCTAAAGCCCAGAGTTAAGGTGGTTTCTCCAAGGATCCAGGGCTGGAAAGTACCAGGGTTGGGACTAGAATGCAAGTCTCCTGGCTGTTTGTCCAATGTGTACTTTCAATTAAGGTAGGCATTCAAATTCTAACAATAGATTGCTAATGCTGAGTAAATGACTAGTAAAAAACGAAAATTAAGCTGCAAATATCTTCACTGCTATAAAAGCCATTCTTCTGAGAAACAGTTGTTTCCCCTGTGATCACACAATCACCTATATAAATAAAGGGCCTGTTTCATGCTTTACTGCACGAGTCCTGTGGGGCTAATCAGGGCACAGCACCCATTAGCATCAAAGGGACTTCAGTTTTGGGTTCAGCTCCATGGGGATGCTAAGCAAGACAAGACACAGGCCAATGCCTTTGAGATAAAAATAGGAAACAAATTATTGTATGACACTTGGTTAAATAATAAAAGAAAAAGTGCCCTATCCCTACACACTATTAAATTTCTCTGACAATCACCCTTAATCTCCAGACACTTGGGGCTCATTTTTTCACAGCATTGTTTCCATCACAACAATGAAATCTTTGCTATAGCATCTCAGGGAAACGGATACAATTTGTTAAGCAGTAATTGTGTTACCTACACTATTGATTTGTGCACTCATCCCATGAGGAGCTGAGGTGGTGATGAAATTTGCTTGGGCTGCATTGTTTGACATTACTCTTATAGACACATTGAAGTAAAAAGCTTCCACTTTCACAGAAACATAAGAACAGATATTTTTTAAAAAATTAATGTTCCTCAACCAGAAGGCTAAATATGGAACCGAGGTTAACTCGGCCATTGCACACAGATCGATTTCAAGCATAGGTACATTTTAAATAAAGTGTGAAAGGTCAAAGACAAAGACTCATTAATAATAGAATTTTCAGCCTCATTTCCATTGAATCAAATTAGATCAGGTTACAAATAAACCATCTTTAGGTGTATCCCCAAATTATGCAAAATAATTCAAACAAGTGAAATCTAGATACAATGGCTCTCAGAGTTTGATGAGAGAATCACCTAGAATTATTGTTCAAAATCACGCTCTGATTCAGTTGGCCTGGAGACAGCATTTCCAACAACCACCTGGGACTGCAGACCACAATTTGAGTAGTGGAGCTTAAGATGACTATGAGATAAGATAAAAAATGGTGAAAATTTGTTTTTATGAGCACGAATGTTTACCGAGTACCCACCACATGTCAGGCACTTCACCTACATTACTTATGTTCAACACAGAACCTGCCTGAGGAAGGTGTGATAGCCCTCATTTTATAGACAGTGAAGAATGAAGTTCACAAAGAAGATGCACAATGTAAATAAGGTAAAATGTTGCAACTGGGTAGGACTGGGGTCAGAATTTAGGGTTGTCTGGCTGAAAACCTATTCATTAATTTATTCATTAAAATATGAATGGAATACCCACAAGTGAAAGACATTAAGTATTGAGCAGATAGAACAGTATATAAGACAAAAGATCTGAACTAACAGAGCTCATGTTCTAGCAGGAAGATAAAATTAAGGCAAAGAATTTCCACAATTAGTTACATAATTAGAATTTGCTAAAACTTGTATAAGAAAGTTCAAGGTGGTCTGAATTATCATAAAAAACAAAAAGACCTGCCTGCCCTGGTGAGTAGCTCAGTTGGTTACAGCATTTCCCAGGTACACCAAGATTGCAAGTTTGAGCCCTGGGCACATATAAGAAGCAATGGATGAATGCGTAAATGGATTGAACAGCAAATCCATCCATTGAGAGAGATGTTTATCTCTCTCTCTCTATCCCTTCATTCTCTCTCAAAACAAAACAAAATCAATGAATAAATTTTAAAAAGAAAGAAAGACTTTCTTAATTTGGGTTAAAGAGAAAAAAACAAACGAACATGCCAGTATGGTTAGAGATAAAGGGCCTGAAATGGGGCTGATCATGTGAAGTCATGGAGCTATGTTTGTAATTTTGTTAATAATGACAGTCTTCAATCACAAATAAAGGAGAGCCTAGGAGAGTTTTAAATACAGACCAGGCACCATCAAGTTCACACTTTTTAAAGAGTGCTCTGTTGGCAGGCGGAGAATAGATTGGAGGAGAGCAAAGCAAGTTCAAGAAGACCCATTAGGGCTCAGGTGGAACCTGGGAAGTGACAGTGGAGATCTCAAGATGGAAATAAATTTCTATTTAATTAGTAAAAATCTACTATTTTCTCTAATTTTCTATGATTAGAAGTGCACAATAAACTACCATACCTGAGTATTCATATCATAATATTTTACTTGAAATAGTATTTAAAAATTTTACTCATTACTTACACTAAAGAAAATTTCACTGTTAAAACATCAAACATATCAATAAAGTCTTGAAATAGGCAGAAAAGAAGTCAGATAGTAACAGTCAATATATTAACAAATGTGTCCATGTTCTATTACGCAAGGTCTCAAGCTGAGGCAAAAAAAGGGGGTGGGGAAGTAGGTCAGAAACTCATTATCAGCGATTGTCTATTTTGCTTTCAACTCTCCCTTTGTGTAGAGAGAATCTGCCCAATGAACTCTGCTTGAAAGAAACTAAACATCTCCTAAATCTTAAACTAACAGAAAAACAAGAGTAAAACTGTGAAGCAGAAAACGAATCTTTAAAGAAATCTGTCATTTTTCTACAAGAAGTTCTGTATTTCTCCTTTTCTCTTCTTCATCCCCTCCTCCTTCCCCTTCTTCATCCTCTAGCTCAACCACTCTAACTTTTTTCAAATTTTCCAATTGATCAAAATTATACTCATGAAAATATAGATGAACTCACAGACTATTGAACGTTTGATTTTTCATAATGTAGAGCTGAGAGAGAATTTGGAGAATATCTTTTCCAACTACCTCACTTTTGTAGTTGAAGAATGTATGCATATGTGTGTGTGTGTGTGTGTGTGTGTGTGTGTGTGTCTTTTCCATCTAACTTACTTTTTAAATACCATGCATGGCACAGGCATTTTAATTCTCATAAGAATACTAGTGTGATAGTTTTATGTATGCTCTTGTCTAGGCTGTAGTCCTCAGCACTTCAAACACTAAACTAGGCATTTCTATGAAATGTTTTGTAGATATTAAGTTTATAATAAGTTCATTTTACGTAAGAGAGATTATCCTGGATCACCAAGACAGGCCAGTTTCAGTGAGCTAAGAAAACTGAGCTTCCTGAAGAAGAAGAAAGTCAGCTTCTGGACTGCAGCTTTAGCTCATGGCTCAGAGTTCCAGCCTCCTCTTCCCGACAGCCTGCTTTATGGATTTGAGACATGACTTCCTGGCCCCAACAATCGTGTAAGCCCAATCTTTTTTCATAAATCTTCTAATACATAGCTTGTGCTGGTTCTGTTTTCTGACTGAAACCTACTAATATACATAATAAAATAAATACAATCGTATGTCACAGGCTTACACTCAGAGCTTGCAAATATAGATATAAATCTCAAACCCATATTAATTCTTGTTCATTCGTGAAGCTAGTTCTAAAGACACTTCAGTCCTGGGTGGTGTAGCTCAGTGGATTGAGCGTGGGCTGGGAACCAAGCAGTCCCCAGTCAGGGCATATGCCTGGGTTGCAGGCCAGGTCCCCAGTGAGGGCCATGTGAGAGGCAACCATACATTGCTGTTTCTTTCTCTCTCTTTCTCCCTCCCTTCCCCTCTCTCTAAAAATATATAAAAATCTTAAAAAAAAAAAAAAGACACTTCAAGGACTTTCTATGAGCAAGGTACTAGATTAAAAAAGTATAGCATATTGCCAAGATTCAAGGTTTTATAAACAAAAATATTATCAACAAAGAGTAAATTAAGTGTCACAAAAGAAGAGCACAGTGTTATAATTGTAGAACAGTTTGTCCAAATATAGAGTTATTAATAATCCAGTATAGCCTGTGCTTATTATAATTGTCATTGAGGGTTATTAGGTTGATTGTTTTACTAAAAAGTACCTTAATTTAAGGTATTGCTCAGCATTTTCACATGAACATTGTTTTTTGTTTATTTGCTTGGAAGTTTGGGGAGCACATCTATTTCTCTATTCAGAGCTCTTTTTAAAATCTTTTAATTAACTGACAATTTCAAGTATATGGTGAAATAAATTCTAGTCCATGCAAGTAGTCAATGCTTAAGACATTGACCCAAAAATGCATATAACACATTGCTTATCTCCTCTTTTTATTTGAAATTTTCAAAAGATTTATGCCTGGATGGTAACTTTTTGCATTCTCTTTGATTAGTGAGGTTGATTAAAATTTAACAGATGAAGAGAGATTTCAGTTCAACCTATCTGCTAATTAACTCTTATTTTTTAAAGCATAGAAGTAATTTAATTATTTAAAGAAAAATCAGAACCTAATAGTGTAATTCCTAGAAAATAGCAATTGCACAGATTCATCTGACATCAGACAATATTTGATGTGGCATTATTCACATAAAATATCCTAGAGCTTTGACAGAATTCAGAAAAATAAACTGTATAAAACAAAATCAGAAAGTAATTTATCCACTAATTCATTTAGTAAATACTTATTGCTTACTAGGTGATAGATGCTGTGTGAGACCTGCTGAATGAGCAGAAATTACCACTGCCCTCATGGAGGTTATGGGTTGGAGGTAAATGCAGATATGCATTAAGTCAACCATGTGTGCATGTAAATAATTATAATAACTATATGAAATAGAAAAATAGAGAGCAGTCTCATTTAAGGTGACACACGAAATATGTGAAGGAACCAGACAGTAAGGCTCTGGGGTAAAGCAGACAGTGGCCAGCTCAGGAAAGTAAAAAGACCAATGTAGGGGTAAGTGGCACACAAGGGAGGGTTATAAGGAGCTGCTTTCATACAGAGTTCTGTCTAGTTAGTTCCCAATTGTCTCTGTTAGAAGCAATGCTGTGATTAATCTCTTTATAAATCTGTCAATAATCTTTTCCTTATTTTGGCTTCCTAAAGTGAAATTGCTGGGTCAGAGATTATGATATGTTTTTAATATTTTTTACACAATCCCATTTTTGTCTAAGGGGAAGATTAGTGTAAGACTCAGTAGGAAAAAATTGTGTAATATCTGATTAAATTATTAGTGATTTATTACATGCTAAAGAGGAAAATTTTCTCAAATGCCAAAGGGAAGTACTTAAGTCCTTCTACATTCTTTTCTAGAAGGAGAACCAGATTACATGAATTACAAATAAAACTGGTAATAAACTTATTTCCTCCCAACCCTTGAATTAGACCCCTCTACATCCATAAATGTGATATTATAGTTATTCTGTGAGTCTCATTTAAACATTCTCCTAAATTGCCATGTAGATACCACAGAGTTTTTTACATATTTACCTTACTATTTTGTCTTCTACTCCGAGGTGCTAATTTCCTTCTTCATACAACTTGTATTTTCTATCCTTCATTTCACTGAAATTTGGATAGTTGATAGAAAAATTCTTGTGACTGTGTCTCTCCAAAATTTATTTGTGGAACTCTAACCCCTGATGTAATAATATTAGGAACTGGGGCACTTAGGAGTGATTATGTCATGATGGTGGAGCCTTCATGGACGGGATTAATGCCATTATAAAGGGACCCCAAGAGCTCCCTCCCCCTCTGCCAAGTGAGGACACGGTAAGAGACAGCTATGTGTGAGCTAGGAAACAGGACCTCCCAAGACAGTGAATCTGCGGGCGTCCTGATCTAGGACTTCTGTCTGCAGGAGTGTTGTCTATAAACCACCCAATCCACAGTACCCTGTTAGACCAGACCAACTGGACTAAGACAGGCCCAGAGACAGAATGGCTGGCACAGATGGTCCTGGAAGTGGAATCTCCAGACCAGGAACTTGTGAATCATCTGGAAGCTTGTTAGAGATGCAAATTCCCGAGCCCCACTCTAGAACAACTGAGTCAGAAATTCTGAGGGTGGGGCTCAAGCAATCTGTGCTTTAATGAGCCCTTCTTTGGGTGATTCTTATGTATGCTAAGGTTTGAGGACCCCTGTCTAGTAGTGTCACATGGTAAAAACTGAAGTTTAAGTTAAATCATGAGAGCACCTGCTTTGTGTTGAAACCACTTCCTATCTGTGTTACACTGGAAGAGCACCTTAACCTCTCTCACCCTCATTGTCAAATTGAAATAATATCCACAACATTTAAAGTAATTAGTGTATTTAGAGCAAGAAACATACTGCCTGGCTCATAGGAAGCTCTTTTTAAATTTTATTTTATTTTATTTTATATTTTATTTTGTTTTTGTTGAATTTAGTGAGGGCATTGGCTAATAAAATTTTATAGGTTTCAGGTGTACAATTCCATAATATATCCTCTGTATATTGTATTGTGTGTTCATCACCCCAAGTCAAGTCTCCTTCCGTCACCATTTATCCCCTGTACCCGCTTCTGTCTGCCCCCATTTCCCTCTCCCTCTGGTAATCTCCATACTGCTGTCTATGCCTATAGGTTGTTTTTGTTGTTGTTTTCTCTTAATACTTTCACGTTAGGCAGTTTTTAATGTACGGTATAGATTACAACTATAATAATGATGATAATAACGAATATGCAAATAAGCAACATTTGTGCTATATTTTTAAATTTCAAATTACCCTTGCCCCATTATTTCCTTTCAATACTCTTGCCCCTCATTTTTTATATTAAGTGTGCTGTCTAATGCATAGAGTAATAGGGTAATAGTTCAGGGTAAAGGGGAAAAGCACAATCTTTGAGGTGAGACAAACCAGATAGAAATATTTGTTCTACCTAGATTTTTAGGTTTAACAAATAAAAATGCAGGATACCCAGTTAAATTTGAGTTTCAGATAGTCAATATATATGTTTAAGTCTAATTATATTCAATGGAATATTTGGAACATATTTATATGAAAAAAAGTTAACCTGAAACTCAAATTACCTGGATATCCTATACCATTATCTATACCACTTATCACTGTGTGATATTAGCAAATTACTTAACCTCTCTGTGTTAGTATCCTGCCTATAACAGATAAGTAATAATAGTATCTACAGCATATGATTGCTGTGGAGAATATAGATAGGATAGTCTGGTAAATAGTAAATTACAGTCTAAGATAATAGTTAATCAAAAAACCTTTCAGGTTTTAAATTCAATCCATGACCAGGCCTCTAATTTATCTTTCTAAAATAAATGCTTCAAATCTTGTGGGCCTGGGGATATTAGCTGGTGCAGGAACCACTTACACTTCAGTAATACAGCTAGATGTTTCAAAAATATGGAATTCTATTTAAGTAGAATACATTAGCATATAAATATTTCTTTCAACAGCAAAGACAAGAACATAGGCTTTGCAACTGCTGCATATACCATCTTTGCCACATTTTTTCTGAAGTTTGGCATTCATTATGCAAAAAATTAAAGTTTTTACTAAACTCTTCTAAGTTTTTTAAAAAATCTAATGCATTTCAATATTAGCTCTATTGGGTAACTACTACAAGATAAGTTCTAGTTTTCATAGGATAAAAAAAATCACTCAAGGTTTTCAAGTTTGCAGAGTTCACTTTCTTTGGGTGCATATACTGTGAGAGATGAAAATCCAATGTTGAGTTGTTAGTGTAGGTAAATAGTTTTTATATCAAATGAACTAAACTTGGGAATAATTTAGTGTTTTTTTTTATTTGTGACTTTTCCATGTAGAGAAATTTATCAATAAGATTCCTTTTATGTTTAAAAGTTATGGCATTAATGAAAATATATAAATATAAAATGTCACTATAAATGTAGATGCCTATGATTTGGGAATATTGAATACATTTTTTCTTTTTTTATTTTAAACTAAAAACCCTTTATTTGACAGTTGTCCCATTTCCCCCACTTTATTCCCCTCCACCTTGCACACCCCCTCCCACCCACATTCCCCCACTTTAGTTCATGTTCACGGTCGTACATATAAGTTCTTTGGCTTCTCAATTTCCTATACTATTCTTAACCTCCCCCTGTCTATTTTATACCTACCATTTATGCTATTTATTCTCTGTACCTTTTCTCCCTCTCTCCCTTTCCCACTCCCCTGCTGATAACTTTCCATGTGATCTCCATTTCTGTGATCCTGTTCCTGTCCTAGTTGTTTGCTTAGTTTGTTTTTGTTTTAGGATCGGTTGTTAATAACTGTGGGTTTGTTGTCATTTTACTGTTCATATCTTTTATCTTCTTTTTCTTAGATAAATCCCTTTAACACTTCACATAATAAGGGCTTGATGATGATGAATTCCTTTAACTTGGTCTTATCTGGGAAGAACTTTATCTGCCCTTCCATTCTAAATGATAGCTTTGCTGGACAGAGTCATCTTGGATGTAGGTCCTTGCCTTTCATGACTTGGAATACTTCTCTCCAGTCCCTTCTTGCCTGTAAGGTTTCTTTTCAGAAATCAGCTGATAGTCTTATGGGAATTCCTTTGTAGGTAACTGTCTCCGTCTCTCTTGGCTTTTAAGATTCTCTCCTTATCTTTACTCTTGGCTAAGTTAATTATGATGTGTCTTGGTGTGCTCTTGGATCCAACTTCTTTGAGACTCTGAGCTTCCTGGACTTCCTGGAAGTCTGTTTCCTTTGCCAGATTAGGGAAGTTCTCCTTTATTATTTGTTCAAATAAGTTTCAATTTCTTGCTCTTTCTCTTCTCCTCTGGGACCCCTATGATTCAGATGTTGGAACGTTTAAAGATGTCCTGGAAGTTCCTAAGCCTCTCCTCATTTTTTTTTGAATTCTTGTTTCTTCATTCTGTTCTGGTTGAATGTTTCTTTCTTACTCCTGGTCCAAACCATTGATTCGAGTCCTGGTTTCCTTCCTGTCACTGTTGGTTCCCGGTACATTTTCTTTTATTTCACTTATCATAGCCTTCATTTTTTTCCTCTAATTTTTGACCATATTCAACCAATTCTGTGAGCATCCTGATTACCAGTGTTTTCAACTATGCATCTGATAGGTTGGCTATCTCTTCATCTCCTAGTTGTATTTTTTCTGGATCTTTGATATGTTCTTTCATTTGGGCCATTTTTTTTTTAGTCTCAGTGTGCCTGTTATGTAGTAAGGGACAGAGGCTTAGGTGTTTACCAGGGCGGGGCAACCTGAATACATTCTTAATACATTTATTATTATCTAGTTTGTTTAATAGACTGTGGTCTAGTAGAGGTAAAATTTCATCTCTTTTAACAAATTATACAAGAAAAAGAACATATTATATTTTAGTAGATCTCCTAATAGCATATCATATACATAAGATACATGCTTTTTGTTTTTGTTTTCTTCAGAACAAAAATAGGATAACTATAGTGTTCTGAGGTTAGTGGTTCATAGATATAAGATATATTTTTGGTGATACACATTTCTTTGTGGAATATTATAATGATAAACAATAATGACAATTTACTATCTTACTAAAATAATAAAGCTATATTTCTTGCAAATATTACTTCACTTTCCAGATGTTGAGCCAGTTAGAATGTTTAAGGGGATCTTTGATTTCAACATTAACACCAGTCTCTCACCATCTTTTGCCATCATCAGCATTGATGTAGTGCTTTATGTATGCAAGATTATTTCAAGGGAAGGAAAGTGTACCTGGTGTTATTTTAACAATATTTTTAAGGCTCTTGCACAAAGTCCAAACAATTCCTTTAATAATGACTTTATCTGTCTCTGCCTCATTCTATATTGATTCTCTCCCTTCTTCCTCTGTCACACCAGACTACCCACTGTCACAGCCAACTTAATGCCCTCAACACAGAAACATACATGCACAATTTCCATGTACCATCTCATTTTTCACCGCACTTCATATCCTTGTCTGTGTTCTGGCCATAATACTAGGTCAAGAATACACCCAATCCCACTGTTCCCTCCAAATCACAGTTTCTGCCATTTTTCGTATTTACCTTCCCCACCATGTTATCCTGTCCCACATACATACTTTCCCTGGTTAACATCTCCCAACTCTTCACACTTTAGCTTACTCATATCTGGTAGGATTAACAAGTTACCCTGAACAGCAAAGACTAGTTATCACTTCTCATAGATTATAGCACTGTCCTGTAAGCACACTATTCACATAATCTCTTTACTTGCTTATTTTTCCCACTCTTTAGCTTTTTGAGAATTGGAATTGTCTTCTTTATTGTTGAACTCTGTACCAATCCCCTGGTCTAGTATATAATAGGCTCTCAAATATTGATCAACAAATTAATGAGTCCAGTATTTACATATTAGGAAGTTGAGAATAAGAAGCTATTAGTTTTATTGAAACTTCAAGATGAGGATTATTCTAGAAGCATTGTGATGCAATAAAATCAATACTGAATTGGTTGTAAAGTATATTTATCTCATTTTTATTCAAAATTTATTTCAATTCTAAACACCATTTTCTGTTCCCTATTCATAGTCATACTTCTTTTAAAAATTGTCTTTGCATATTGTTTCCCAGTCCTCACCTCCAGTATACTCTCCAGTCTGCTGTAATCTGGCTTCTATCTCTCCAGCACACTGAATATGATTTGTGAGATGTTGGAATGAATCTTCTTCAACATCTCTATCTATTGAAATAAATATCTTTTCTCTTGGTTTCACATGTGCCAGATTTTTCTATTATCTTCTACATCACTGGTTTCCCCATGTTAGTCTCCTTTCTTGGCCTCCTCTCTGCCCAGCCTCCAATCTTGCAGTTGTTAGTTTTTTGGCCTGAGTCTCTTCCCCTCTGTCAGTACAGACACATATATGTCCAAGTCCCAGTTGTCATGTCCACTTGGTTCTGTCATGGTCTTCTCAATGTTATGGTCTTCTCATGGAAGAATGCCTCCATGCACCTATTTTACACCTTCTTATCCATTTCAGTAATTCCAGAAAACTAAAATCCATCCTGTACCTCTTCATTTTTTTCATACCATTTGTATAATCCATAAGTACATTCTGTAGCTTCTATTTTTAAAAATACATTGGATGCAACAATATTTTTTTACAGGTTACACAGCTACCAATTTGGTTCATATCACCATATTATTTCACTTGGACTACCACAATAGACACCTAACGGATCTCATTTTCATTGATGCCACTCCTTAATCTCTTTTGATTTAAAGCTAAGCTAGAGTAACCTTTTAAGAAAATAAATAAGATGATTCACTTTTCTGCTTCAATATTTTTAATTATCTTTAAAATAAAAACATTTAAAAGAGGACTTTTATGGTTTGCCGCTCACTCGAATTCAAGACATGAGGTTACATGATTTTACACCTCATCCACTTTACTCCTTGTAGTTATATGATTCCATGATTTTCTTGAACAGGCCAAGCTTTTTTTCTGGCCTGTGTGTCTTTGATCTTGTTGTTCTCCCTTATAAGAATGTTCTCTTCTCTTTCATTTCTTTCACATGGTCTGGCATTTCTCAGTCTTGAGGTCTAGAATTCATCTGACGTGACATCTTATCCACTTTATTTTTACTCTCCTTACCTTGTTTGTTTAGTAATTATCTAATTTTTTCTTCCTGATTGTTGTCTGTCTCTCATCACCATCAACATGAAAACAATAATCATATTTGTGATCTTTATGGTAACACTTCAGTACATACATTGCAGGTAATCATCGCTTATCTCTTGACTTATTATATAAGTGAACATTACTAAGTATGTGTGTGATCCTTGTGCCTCAGTTTTGAATTCTGAAAGTAAAAGCATTTGGAGTTGATCATGTATGAATTACTTTTTTAAAAATTATTTATTGATTTTAGAGAGAAAGAGTAAGGGAGAAATAGAGCAAGACAGAGAGAGAAATGTTGATTTGTTGTTCTACTTTTTTATGTATTCACTAGTTGATTCTTATATGTGCTCTTGACAGAGAGAAATCTGATCAGATCACTGGGGAGGAGCAGGGAAGGACCATAGGAGGAGGTTTCCCGAGGCAATGGGAGAAGCTGAATACCTCTTGAGCTCACGGAATTATGGGCCACAAGACTTAAAATAAAAAGAGGGCAGAGACTGGCTCTTGGGCTCTCTTCCTCGAGTTTGCCTGGATGATCATTCTGAAGCTGCCTGTGTTTCCCAAAGGACAGTATTTTGGATGGATTTTGGATGAAGAAGAAACTGCAGGTGCAGCCTAGGGTAGGGCTGTCCTGGCAGAGGGTGGCAGGGTTATTCTTCTTTGGGTGTTCTAGAGGGGGTGAGCTCTGAGAAGCCTGCCGTTCTTCCAAAACTTTGTAGCTTTTTTATCTAATGTTGTTTTAGTTTATAAATTAATCCTATGGAAATAGCATAAACAAAACTAACTGGGAATAATAGGAGAACTCAGATGTTAAAGAGTTTAACCATAATTGGTAGACTTAAGTGACTGATGCATGAGAAAGCATTTATTCCAAAATTGTGTAGCTTTTGAATAAAGATTCCTTTCCTTTATCACTAAACCTTTGCCTCCAGAATTTTGCCTAGAGAGTGGCGGTAAGCAGCAGGGCCCCCTTGCTGTTCAGCAGCACCTTGACAGGGGATCAAACCTGCAACCTTGGCATATCCGGATGACACTATAACCAACTGTGCTACCTTGCCAGGGCCTGAATTACTTTTTATTTTGCAAATCATTTGAATTTTTAATCAAATGTTTATTTGTATTATATAGTGTGCAAAACATTTAACGATCTGGTTAGACTTTAAACCAAAGAAGAAAATCTTTAAGAAAACAAGATTATAACTGATTTTCTGGAGTACTCTTTCTGAAAAGTATATTTACTACCATGAAAACAATGAGAGAGAGAAGCAGGAAATCAAGGCCACAGGGTTTATGGTGTTTGAATTGTATCAGTTTTCTTATATTGTCAAGGTATGACCTTGTAAAAATGTATATATAAATATACCTGTCTATAACTATTCAATTTTGATAAAAACTAAAGATTTCAGGGTCCTTGAAAAATAAATATTTCATTTTCTTAAAAACAATGTCCAATATTCACAGGGATGTAAAGTACAGCACTGGAAATACAGTCAATAATATTGTAATAATTACTATGGTATCAGGTGGGAACTAAATTTATGGGGAGATCAGTTTGTAAGTTATATAAAGGTCTAATCACTATGTTGCACACCCAAAGCCTATATAATATTGAGTGTCAACTGTAATTAAAAATAATTTTAAAAATCAAATGAAATCAATAATCCTAATTTTGGCACCACATATTTAGAATTAATTTTCTTTGAGCAATGATATTCATAATTTGAAATGGAAAATGCTGGTTTTCCAGAAAATATTTCAGGTGCAGTTTGAGCAGTCACTCATGGCTATCGACCCAACACTCCTCTCTACCAACGCCTCTTTGTTCCTTATTTCCAAAACTGATTTGTTCAGTTATCTTCCCTCCTCCCCAAGGCCATGTGCTTTTGAATAGGTGGACCACATCCTCTGACAGTGGTCTGCAGTTATCCCATCTGCCTCGGCAATAAATAGTATAGTCAAGATCATTTGATAAAATTCCAACTAACAAAATGTAAAAGACTACCCCAAAAAGAGATGGCTCCTTTTCTTTCACTGGCCTCTCTTTTCCTGGGAATAGATGTCTCCCAGAACTCTGCAGCCATCCTACAATAATGTCAGAACTATTCTAAGGATTAAGCTGACACTCCAAGGAAGGTATAAAAAAATATGCAAAAAGCTTGGTTCCCTGAGGATATTCTTTGCGAATATATTTCAATAAATATTTTGCATATAATTTCAACATCTTTATTGACCTGAAATAATGTTCTAGAATTTTCTTACAATAATTGTGGCAAATCCTATTTAAACATGGTGATATGTTTAAATATGGCAGTTAAAACCTTTGTTTAAATATGGATTCAGTCACACTAAAGGTCAAATTAAAGACCCTTGCTGAAATGTCTGAGTTTTATTTTCTTCTTATGGAGTTTTTTTTTTTTTTTTTTCATGAGCCAAATGATGCTGTATTGAGCCACTGATCCACACCACCTCATGCCATTTTACTTATTACTCAAAATATGTATGAGTAGCTGAAGAGGGAGAAGAGGGAAATCTAGAGCAGTGTTGCCCAATAGAAATATAATATGAACCTGGCTGGTGTAGCTCAGTGGATTGAGCACCGGCTGGGAACCAGAGGGTCCCAGTTCGATTCCCAGTCGGAGCACATGCCTGGGTTGTGGGCCAGGTCCCCAGTGAGGGCCATGTGAGAGGCAACCATACATTGCTCTTTCTCCCTCCCTTCTCCTCTCTCTGAAAATAAATAAAATAAAATCTTTAAAAAAATTAAAAAAGAAATATAATATGAACCGAGTACGTATGTCACACATGTAATTTTAAACTATCTAGTAGCCATATCTAAAAAGTAGAAGAAACACATACAAATAATTTAATGGTATATTTTATTTATTTCAGTATACAAAAAAGTATCATTTCAACATGTAATATAAAAATTTGTAGTGAGAAGTTTACTACTTTTATTTTATAACAATCTTCAATATCTAATGTGTATTTTATAAAACATCTCAATTCAGAAAGTCACCTGTCAAGTGCTCGATAGCCACATAATGGCTAGTAGCTACCAAACTGTACAGTTCAGCTTTACAAGGATAGAAAAGAATAGTGATAACTGAACCATATATAAGTAAAATCTATGATATCAGATTACTTTCTCAATTAATTTTAAGCTATGCAGATAAAACACACAAACTGACTATGCATTTTAAGGTTAGATCCAACAGATGTGTTGGCAGAATGCAAGTTCCCAGTATACCCTAATAATAAAACTTTCCACTGTTAATTAAACCCCTTCCTGCTCCTGATTTCTGTGTTATGTCATGTTTCAGCATCTTAGGTAGACAGTGCCAAGTAGCCCACTAATTATCATCCCCTCTTCCATTGCAGGCTAGATTTTATTTTCTTATATGAATACAGTGGAATTTGCATCAACTATAAATTAAAGAGACAAATTCAGTTAAAGTGCTTCTGCTTAGCATATCATGAACTAATCACAAAGCTATTTTAACGGACCAAGAACTGCTCACTGTCTGTGCCTGAGGACTTCTAGGAACTGTAAGATAAATGTTGAAAAGCATGTCTATGAAATGTTCTAAGTTGGAGAAACTTTGTGAGTCAGCTCTCTCTTCTCTTTCATACTTCTCTTCCTGTGTCTGTTTTCCTGCCAGTCTGTCTCCAGTGCTCAGGAGCTGCAGCATCAGCTGCTATTCTTGCCATGTACCTATCCATGGTGGCACTTCCTTGCTTAAGGAAAATACATAACAATAAGCAGTAGGATCTGCTACGTGACAAAGAACAAGCTGGCAGGTAGTGTCTCAAGCCATTGCTATAACCTGGACTTTAAAACAGCTACTAATAATACAAAGGAGGATGTACAAGGTAAAATATCTAAAGTGTATGACACAGTGGCTGGCACACTCAAAAACATTGTGGGGTTTTTTGTGTGTGTACACGTTTCATATTTTCTAAACATATTCCTTTATTTAAAAAAAGAATGAGTATGTTAAAAAGAGATAATGAAAGAAAGGAAGCCAGAAAGGGAAAAACGGAAGGGTAGGAGAGAGGAATGAAGAAGAAAGGTGAGAAGGAAGGAAGGAAGGAAGGAAGGAAGGAAGGAAGGAAAGAAAGCAGGCAGGCAGGCAGGCAGGCAGGCAATATGAGAGGGAGGGAGAGAAGAGGGAAGAAAGGAGGAAGGAGGGAGGAAGATAGGGAGGAAGAACTCGCTGAAGTCCCATCCCTTCAGCTTATATATTTCCCCAACAGGAAGCAGTGCAGCACAGTGTAAGAGTTTCTGACATTAGATTTGTCTAGCTTTGAATTCTTGATCCTTAATTCTCTCTTATGTTAGATTATTTATCTGACTTCTCTGTGCCTCAGCTTTCCTATCTGTGAAATGCAGATAGAAATAGTTCTTTCCTCATAGTATTGTGAGGATTAAATAGATACTGCATGCAAAGTATTCATAACTCCGCCCAACACAGAACAAATGCTTGGTTATTACCAGTCATTATTACTTGGAGGGATTGTCTTCCAAAAATACTTCTGCAGTACTCTAGGACTGGACACTAACAGGAGTCTATACATTTAAGAGTGGTTACTGCTGGCATTCTGTCTCCATTTGCAGAGGGATACAGCTGGAAGAAGTTGCAGCAGAAAATTAGACATCTGGATGAGGAAATAATAAAAACAAATAAGCACATGAAAAAGCTGTTACTGGGGGTGGGGGGGAGTCTACTTTAAATCCTTTTTTGTGTGTGTGCCTACTAGCTATGAAAAGAGACACAGATTTTTATTTTTTGTTTGCATTGAGTTCAAAATGCATAGAAGCTTAGATCTGACCCGAATCTGTTCTGCTGGGGAAATTCAGTGCAAATATCCTAAGAAAGACATCCCAAGGAAGCTCACTGCCTAGCGTTTCCCTGTGGGGCAAAATGATTAGAGGAAGGATGGAGAAGAGTCCTGCCTAGTAGTGGACACTGGCTAGGATCATGCACCATCTTAAATCAAAATGAAATAAACTATTTCAAATTTCACACACAAAAACACTGGCTGCTAAAATTTCCTGCCACTTCTATCCTTTTCTTATTCTTACCCTGTCACCGCCCTTCTAACCACATTTGTTGATTGTGTTCTGGAAGTAGGCTGTTCTGCCCAGGGTGCTTGCTTTAAACGTCCTTTTGAAATGAGAGCAAGATTTTGCTCCAGAACAAGAACTGATATTTCAAATGGGGTCAGTCAGCCACATACCAGCCTTGCCTGAGAGGGACTGAGTAAAGCATCCTGAATGTCATGCTCAACAGTGGTCTTCTTTGTCGGCCGGTTTTATATCATTTTTATTATTCATGTTTTATTCAACAAAGGAAATGTATAAAAGGGTTTCAGTTTATGAGCCTCATTTGAGCATTTTCTATATGCCAGCCACTGTACTAGTGGGAAGATAAAGACACAGACCCTCTAGTAGTTTAAAGTCTAGTAGCCATCCCCATCACATAAATAAATACATTGTAATAAAACATGTTAAGAGTCACAGTAAGCGCACACATAAAGTAGTGATGTAGCACAGTGGAGATGAGACTGTGTATCTGGGAAAAAAGCTGGGGGGGGGTGGTAATAGTGCATTCTAAGAATCTTGATCTTGTTGGCTTGAAAATCATCAAAGGGTTTTCTTATTATAAAGAGAAAATTCACTTGCTAACACAGGATAATTAATATATTTTTAAATGCAGAACTAACTCAACTATTTGAAAGTTTCAAAAATAAAAGAGTAAACTGATATATACATATACAAATATGTATGCACATATACATAAATATATGTATAGACACTGAAAATATAATCATTAACATAAAAGATGTCTTGCAATTATATATTTTTATAAGTCTGAAAATAAACTGGTGATATGGTGAGTATTCAAACCCAAAGCCAGACAAGAATGTAGCCAGCAGATGGACGGAATGAACAACTAGTTTGTAAACCTAGATGGTGACATTAAAATTTTTTGTATAGCAAAGAATGTGCTTCAATGCAGTGTCTAGAATTTGAATTATCCTGCAAAAATGACTGGGCCATAAAAATATCTGTTTCTTCATTAAGCTAAGAATTAAAAAAATATATATATCTGTTTGTCATCAAGCTTGGGAACCATGTGAGAGACATGGTGGACTGACTTATTTCATCTTTTTCCAAGCCTGTGGCATGCCCTGGATCAGTTATTTTCACAAGTTCCAAACAAGGAAACATTTTATCTTCAGACTGTAGAGGTTATGACTGCTAAATAAATGCATGTATACATAGACACACCAAAGATACACAATCACCCATAGAAGTGAAGATGAAACTGGTGGGAAGACTTTGCTCTTATTTCTATTCTGGTGTGAAACTTGTGTATCAACCGCCAAAGGGAGCTGGGCCTGATGAGTTGGTGCAACCATCCCAGCCCATTCCCTTTTAGCAATTCCTGCAGAGTTACGTGCGTGGTTAAGGGAGGAAAATAAGAGCAAGGGTAGCGAGACACACCCAAAATAATACTAAGACATTAACTCTGACCCAGAAATATGTTTTCTATTTTCCATTTGCCTTGCCTTCATGATTTTGATCTATTTGCGTTCTCTCTTATAAAGAACTGCCTTTATAAGTTGTTACAAAACTCTATGTGTATATCTGTGTGGTTGTACATGAGCTGGCACCTTCATAAACATTAGATTTGTATAATGAACTCTTTTTAAATAGGTGTACAAGAGAACAAAATCAAAGAACCTGTTAACTCACAAGCTTCTCGTTCCTTTACTTTTGTCCTCATAGGACCCAATTTACTGAAAAATACATCCTCGATACTCTGTACATCACATTACCATGTCAAATTTCAGAAGAACCATATTTCAAAGTATCTTCTCTAAAGATATAAAAAAACAACCTGACATTTGGGAATTGCGGCTTGCTTTAAGGTATGTGCCACTCAAAATGCAGCCAGTGTCAAAGTGACGCGCGTGTTGGGTCTTCACAAGTACGCGAGGCTGCTCTGCCGTGAGCTCTCAAAGCTCCCCGGCCGGCAGGGAGGATGAAAGTTGCAGTTTGTTGATGTAATGGTTGATGGCAAAAATCAAAGCAGGGGATGAGAGCAGGCCTTTTTTTAGGGCAGCAACCCTTTTAGTCTGTGATGTCTCTCCCCTCCAGCAGATATTTTCAGGGACTCAAAGGGAAAAACAAACAAAAGTGATCTTTAAGAAACAAAACTAATGGTCATCACAAAAGTCCTCTGATGTATAAAATTGTCTAATTAATTCAAAAGATGAGCAGAGACTGATAAGGAATGCCAATGGTTCTGTTCAATGGGTTTTTAGAAAACAAAAGTACTTAAGAAGTTCTGTAAATTTTCTTGGGGTTCACTTCTTGGTTAATCCCTTTTTATTCTTGACTCTACTTAGAGGGTCTAAGAAGCCATCATGATTATCAATTCTAATCTGTCTTGCCCGGGACTGTTTTTGAATCAACTCATTTGTTCTTTGACCTTTCACAAAGCTGCTTTTTTATCTATGGTGAGGTACTCAGTACAAAAAAATCCCAGCATTCAGCAACCACCTATCAGATAAAAAACACTCATATATAAACACATAATTGTAAAAAAAGAGTGATACAGGTAATGAAGAACATAAAGATGGTATAGCATGTCTCAATAAGCAACCACCTTCACCTCTTTGGAAGTGGAACAAGTCTGAAAGATGCAATACTATATCCCATCCAGTGAAAAGAGGAGTTTGTCAGGTCAACAGCCCCTGATGAGCACTCTAAGCAGAGAAGTCCATGTAAAGGAAGAGTGGAAAAGCCGGTATTCTTGAGAAACTGCACACAACTCTAGAACTGGACTGGTGGCTGTGGAAGACACTGACTGCCAAAGCCAGGCAGTGTCAGGTCGGGCAGGCTCTGGAATGCCACGAGAGGGAAATTTTGAATTGTTTGCACATCATTTTTTCATGGACATTGTCACATGATTCCAGATAAGCCTAGATCAAGGATGTCAGTGCAGGATAAAGGGAAGGAAGTAGCATCACGTGGCAGTCTGGAGCATTAATCATCACAGGCAGTACCATTTGACAGGTGCACTTTTTTTGTTACCATTACTTCCTATCCCACAAGCATCCTAATCTAGCTCATCTGTTTTTCTTTTCAGATAATATTGTCTTTATGATCACATTCAGTTAAATGATCAATGTTATTTTTCATGATGTCGTAGCAACATATTTTATTGACAAATGCCAGCATTTGAACTTTAAATTTAATTGGTATTGATCCCTTTTAAGAAAACTTATTTTTTTATAATGGAACTTCAAATGATGCACATAGCTGTAACAGTTTATTCCCTTTCCTAAGTCACTGATTCACTCGACTACCCAATGTTTGTGAACGTCTACTGTAGGTATGGCACTGTTGGAGGCCTTTAGAACACAAAGACACAGCAGACAGAGCTCTAGTTCTTAAGGAACAAGTGATACAGTGAGGAGGGACAGGCCACCAAGTAAGAATCTATAATATTAATCTGAGCTTAATGTGCCCTGTGAAAGACTCAAGGCAGCCTCATTCAGAAGGTCATTGACAAAAAATATTTTTATTAATTATGATGCTATTTAATTTGGGGTTTGTTGGTTCATAAATGTCTAGACATTATGTAATTCTTATAGAAAATGCAGGTCCATAATACCTGGGATATAAAAGAACATAAAGCATCGAATTTATAATACATTAATTTTTTCAAATAGATGTTTGCAAACATTTATTTCATACAATTTTATTCTTTAGCTCCTTAGCCAAGAAAATCCAATTAAACTAAACTTAATTTATTTAAATAATAATGAACATGAGCTAATTTTGAAAGAAAGCTTCAGTGGGTGGATTTGAGAGCTCTGAATGAACTGAACTGAGCAGGGACATGTCAAATACTCAAAGATCTCTTTTCACTTGAGTGGATACCACCAGTCTTAACTTAGAGGGCTGCTCTCTGATAGTGATTCTACAGAGGGCTGGGACAAGACCAAATCTGACTACAAATGCACTCTGTTTATCCTTCTGTATATCCAAACATACCTGTTATTGCAGGGCTATAAATATTCTAAATGGAACACAGTCAAATTTTTGGTTTAACACAATGAATGTTAATGTCTTGCTCACTTAGAAAGGTAATGTCAGTGTTTCTTATCTGCACATGGCTCTTCCCGTCTGTGTCTCTACCACTTCCTACAACCAGAGAGTCTGCTGCAATAGTCGGGGGATAGCCACATGATGGATCACCATGGAACATTCGTATAGTTCAACCTGAGAAAGGGCACACATCACCCCTGGGCAACTTCCACCAGCTGGACCATGTTCATGGGTCCAACTGAAGCACAACAGAAGCTGACAAAGGGATCTAGTTGTGAGACAAGTAAGAAGAGGAAACAGGATTGTGATCAATTGTCAGACTCAGCCACGCAAAATATCCACACACCATTTTCTAATACCCATTTCAAGTAATAATTTACATTTGTATCTTAGGATCAGTGTCTCATTTAAACATGATCATTAAATCATGTTTATATTAAATTAACAGAAGATAATTACATATATAAGAGAAAAACAAAAATTCAATTGGATATAACAATTATATTTTGCTTTATTAGTTTATTTTTAGCATTCAAGGACAATATGTATATATTTCTAGAAGGGGATGTGTTCTTCAAGAAAGATAGCTGGACTTCACACACCAGAATCCAAGACCTGCATTTACCACTGTGGCAGACAAAACAGTCCGGCTCTCTCGTCTTCATTCGCAATCACCTTTGCATTGCCGTCCTTCGCAGTAAACACTGAAAAGGTAAAAACTAACTTTGCCAGGATCATCTGAGGCTAGAGATTGCAACATGACCCAATTATGATCAATGAGGTCTACATAGAAGTCAAAAAAACGCATCTGATAAAGTACTCTAATCCAAAATACACAAAGAGCACTTAAAACTCAATAATTAGGAAACAAGTAACCCAATAAAAAATTGGGCCAAAAACCTTAACAGATACCTTGTCAAAGAAAATATACAGATGGCAAGAAAGAATGTGAAAAGATGTTCCTCGTCATATATTATCAGGGAAATGCAAATTAAAACAACATGAGATACTACTATGCATCTATTAGGATGGCCTAAATCGAAAACACCGACAACACCAGATGTCAGCCAGGATGTGGAGCAACAAGAACTCTCATCATTGCAGGTGCAAATGCAAAATGGTACAGCCACCTTGCAAGATAGTTTGGTGCTTTCTTAAAAAACTAACACATTCTTACCATCCAGTCCAACAAACATGTTCCACAGTATTTACCCAAAGGAGTTGGAAATTTATGTTCACGCCAAAACCTGCACTTGTATGTTTACAGCAGCTTTATTAATAATTACCAAAACTTGTAACCATGATGTTCCTCAGTAGGTTGGCAGATAAATAAACTATAGTACATGCAGATGATGGAATATTACTCTGCACTAAAAGAAAGGAACTATCAAGTCATAAAAAGACATGGAGGAAGCTTAAATGCATATTACTAAGCAAAAGAAGCCAACCTGAAAAGACTACATACTGTATAATTCCAAATATATGACATTCTACAAAAGAGAAAAAAAAACTATGACAATAGTAAAAAAATAAAATCATTAGTTGCCAAGAGTATGGTAGAGAGATGAGCAGGCAAAGCACAGAAAATTTTAGGGCCGTGTAACTTCTCTGTATGATGCTCTAAAGATCGATGGAAATATGTCATCATACGTTTGTCTAAAGCATGGAATGTACAACACTAATTGTAAATCTTAATGTAAACTATAGACTTTGGGAGATTATGATGTGTCAAAGTATATTCAATAATTTTAATAAACGTGTTGCTCTAGTGAGGATGTCGATTACAGGGGAAGTATGTATGTATGGTGGAAGGGGTACATTGTAAATGTCTATACCTTCTCTTCAATTTTGTGATGAGTCTAAAACTGCCCTGATTTTTTAAAGTATCTTTTTATTATTTTTCATCCCAAACTAGAATTTGTTTAATTAATTCAGAAAATCAATTCTTATCTAATCATGAGTCTAAAACATCTTGACATCACTAATGGCCTGGAAACTACGGAAACGTCAGGTAGAAGTTTAGGAGAAGGAGGAGGGGTGGGAGGGGGTCCATGGTACTGGCAGAAAAAAGCTGATACATAACTTGGATAAACTGCCTCCTGCCACATACCTGTTTTTAACAGGATAACAAGAGGATAACTCAAGATAAAAATCTGAGTTAACAGATCTCCACTCATACCTATGCTTAGGAGGTCACTCCCTCTCTTGGAGGAGTATGCACCACCTTCTCCTACCAAATTGATGTTTAATTCCCTCACCCTTCCCCCACAAACTATATAAGTCCTCAGGACAAAGAGATCTAGTGCCTTTACCAACACAAGCACTGGGCGATTTGTTCCTCTGAGTTCTGGAGATAATTATCTCTCAGATAAAATTCTCAAATGGCTAATTGTTTAGAAAAGAGGTATGATCAAGAAAGAATTGTATCAAGAGTTTTAGGAGAACATAGTGACCCAATATAGGGTACAGCAGAGGTGGTAATGAGCTGGAGGAGGAGAAAGAAAAATGTATTAACATTATTACTCTTTTATATTTTCCTAGATTGCTTTTACATTTGTTAAAACCTGAACACTGAAGCTATAATCCTCTTTAATTAGTTTTTTAATACTTCCAAAGTCTCATCAATATTGTCTTTGCCTTAGGGTATGAGTTAATCAGAAATTCACATGGTAGTCTGTCACTGTCCACATGACCATTCCTTCCCTTATTCTGAATCTTCCAAAGCCACTCAGGTAATTAGTATTTTCTTTTAATGATTATGTTCCATAAGCTCTGTGTTTGTGTTTTTTTATCATCACCCAAGTAAACCTCAGAAAACTATTCAGAATTTAGAAATTCACTCATAAGCCTGACCATTTGTGTTGCCTGGATTTAAAATTCCTAAACATTCATATGCTTAGCCTTTCTTTCTAATTACCTCCTATAACTTGCCCCTTTCTCAATTAATACACACTGAGTGTCTACTACATGCCATATAAGTGTGACTCAGCAGAGGAAAAGAGGTCTGTTACCTGCCCTCTTGTATCTAATACTCCAGCCTCATTTGAAGGACTCAGTTCACCAAACATACCGTGCTCTTCTCAACTCAGTCTCCTCAGTCAGTTAGAGATAGGTGACTGACTCTTCACAGGAGAAAAAGTCAATGGTCATTTTAAAAGATAAAGCACCTTTATAAATGCTGAGGACTAACGCCTGACTCCAACCCTAAAGATCTGCTGTTATCTCCATCTAGATAAAGAGAATTAAGTCATGTCCTTTCCCTTCTCAGCACCTGCCACACCACCACACACAAATAAGCATTGTAATTGTGAAGCTCACAGACCGCAGAATAAGAAACCCTCTAACCTCGCTGTGAGCTTAAGCAGCTTATTTCACATTCCGAGGCTCAATTTTTGTTATAAAACTGTCACAGTATCTATTTCACAGGTATCTCAATTAACTTTTTTAAAGATACCTTGGTCACCTAACTCAAGAATTCTATAGACCAGAAAGTTAAGATCAAAGTAAATATACATCTTAAATCTGATCATGCCTCTTGGATAATAGATGGCTCAACATAAGCAAAGAGCAAATACAATGATAATGAGAGTAGGGTGGAAATTAAAAATAAATCAAAAGAAAGCAATTGTGGGCTGTATGAATTGACTAGAATATGGAAGGATAGTGATTAGCCTTGTTAAAAAGTGATAGAATAGTATTAAAACTAGCAGAAGATTGTTGTTTTTGAGATTATCCACCACCCTCCCCGTTTCACTATTCTGTGCAGTCTTTAAGGTAAGAAAGTGACCACATTGCCAAAAAAGAAGACGGTTCTCACAAGTGCTTTTCATTGGGGTGGCCAAAAAGTTCATTTGGTTTTATCCACATGTGGCTCTAGTGATGTTTAGTTGTCTTTAACTTCATTTGAAACAATTTTGTTAAACTGCATCATGACAGCTGTCATATCAGCATGAATTAAAAAAACTTAATGGAAATTGGCAAATTTTTGTGCAGCCATTTTAATAATGAAGATGGAAGAAGATACACACCATTTTTAGCTTATTATGCTTTAGTGTTTCAAGAAGGTAAAAACACAACTGAAATGCCAAAAACAAAAAAGATTTTTGCAGCGTATGGAGAAGGTGCTATGACTGATCAAATGTGCCAAAAGTGGTTTGTGAAGCTTCTTGGTACTATTGATATTTTGGCCAAATAATTCTTTGCTGTGGGGCTTTCTTATACAGTGGATGATGTTTACCAGCACCGCTGGGCTCTACCCACTAGAAGCCAATAGCAGGAGATAGCTGACATACTCAAAATATCCAAATCAATAAAGTGATTGGTGAAAATGAAAAATGTGTCTTTTATTTTACAGGGAAAACTGAACAGACTTTTTGGCCAACCCAATACATACAGTCTACTCTGTCACCCTATTGTGATAACACACTGATTCATCTTTACTCGAATGCATATTCCCAACCAAAATACTTCCTTTGAGTAGAGCTGCAAATTCTGCCAGTATTAATAGAAAAGCAAGAAGATTCAGGAAAAGAAAATATTCAGTATTTTAAAAAGCATAAACTTGTACAGTTATAGATAGGGTATCATCATTAGCTTTGTCAATAAAGTAGGAAAAATGTGGTGAAAGAGATTTTTTAACTGTGTTCTCTTTCCTTGAGTGGAAGATTATCCCAATAGTTGAACAATAACAGTTCTTTTTAAATGGAAATTCATAAAGACATGCATAGTGGACATTTCAAATTTTAATTTAAAATATTTTTCAAACTTCTCAGAATGCTACAATTTAAAAACATGATCCTTCCAAAAGCAACAGAATATCATTAAAATTTCTGGGTTAGAAACAAAACTTCCTCTGTGGAAGCAAAAGTAAAAGAAATTAATTAAATATGAGATACCCACAGGGATAAGCAATTGCTCTTTAGAAAAAAAACTGGTAAAACCAATGGCTGATTTTATTTTTAAATATAATTACTATACTGTACCAAAAAATCCCTCATTACTTGACCATCCCTGTGACATGTCAATTCCCTTTTAAACAGATACTCCCAAGATTAACTTATTCTAAGAAACTCTCAGCCCTTTAATCATACTATTCAGGGAGTGAGTGGGGCAGGGGATAGTGGTGAGGGGAAAATGGGGACAGCTGTAGTTGAATAACAATTAAAGAAAACATAATATTGTATGGAAATGAGTTTAATCTGTGGCTTCCGCTATAACAAGAAGCAGAAAGGGAAAGTAATTAAAGAAGAAAGAAAAGATGGAATTTTGGTGCAGACTCCATTGAGGTATGACAGAACTTTAATCAGAATATGGCCATACAGAAGCACTAAACATCTGGAATGGAAATGCTAGGAGGAGACGAATAAGAAAAGTAAGAACTAAGAAGAGAAAACGGTAACACCCAAGATTGCCTCCATTTCCGCTTCAACCTCACCATACATCCACAGTGAGGCTGTCATACCTGAACTTTTCCATTCTTTCGGTGGAGTATAGCAAAGATGAATATCGTTGATTAATAACAGCTTTAGTGACAGCAGCAAAAGCAAATTTTGAATGTCAATCTAATCTACAAAGGCTGTGACATGATGGTAGTAAATTTTGAGCTGTATTCCTGTCTCCCACAGTGAACCAGCAGGTAGGCTACAAGTCTGGAACCCTGTGGTGCTTTGGATGCTCAGGGCATTTTCTGGGACATAAGCATAGCTTTGATTTCATTGCTTGTGTGCCAAACTGGGAGATTTCAAAGTGGCACCAGGAACCTGAGATAATGAGTGCCTTTAAGAAGGGCAAAAGTGAGATCCTGCATTTCAAATGACTCACAGATTAAGCTCTGTATTCCAGAACAAATCCCATCTGCCCAAGTCTGTATCCTAGGATCAAGAAAATTCATATCATCAACCAATTTTACAAATGAGGAAACCAAGCTGTGTGAAAATGATGAGACTTGCTTGCTTGAGGTAAGACAACTAGACAATGGCAGAGCAGAACTTGACACCCACTCTTCCAGCCTGGTGCTCATTAGCCGTATAAACTTTCCCAGAAGACTATTAGGAAAGAAACCAGAAGAAACCTTCCATAGAACATCTCTGCCGAGCTTAGTTCTAATATCAAATAGAGGAGCTTAATCACCTTTTGATATGTTTCAAGTGTTTGAATCACTCAAGTTTTGAAATATAACATATTTACCTTCCTGCAGATAACCACAGTGGCTTTGACGTCAGAATGTGTTATCAGGGATACAACCTCCAAAAACAAAATGACGAGGAATAAAATCACATTGAAGATAGAATGTGGAGCCCCAGTTCAAGAATAATATGAAACTTGCTTTATCTTGAGAAAACGTATTTCAATAGAAAAGGCTAAGGATATTGAGTCCAGATACATATATTTTTATGCTGATTCAGGTATTATCCATGTAACACAGACCTACCTTAGACTCCTTCTTATGAAGACATTTCTCTTTATAAAATGGTGATAAGAGCAGTCCACATTTGTGTCTACATAAGTTCCTCTAAGAGATGAAGGAAAAATAGATCAGACAGGTGAGTTTGTCAACTGACCAGAGCTTGAGTTGGCTTCCAAGGGATAGAACTGGAAGCAACCCAGGAGGCCAAGTATAAACAGGATAGGGCCAGAAAAAGAACAAGATCTCGATTCCCAGTAGTAAGTAAAGGTTTATAGTCATATAAGAGCACAGGAGAAATGTAGGATGTGGAATATGTGAGAACCATCCAAGGAAATTACCAATACCTAGTAGCGACTATAACTTTCTTTTTCACTTGGTAGATGAATGCTCTGTGGTTAAGAAGGTTGGTAATACAATATAAATATATGTATATGTGCATATATAAGTATATTTATATTTTATTAATTATATCATATTTTATATTTCCAAACCACTTTCTGCCTGAGGAGTTACAACTGAATAGTTGAGAACACAGACTTTAGAGTTGGATGAGGCTTTTATTCTTCTCCAGATCTTACTTGAAAAATACTACTAGACTTTCTGAGTTTCAATTTCTGTATTGTTAAAACAAAATAATAGTGTTTAGTCCTTGGTTTCATTGTGAGAACTGTCTCAAACATAATTTCTGACATGTAATAAACAATTATTGTCAAATTAATTGTACTTTAATTAATTGTGTCATAATTTATTAAAATGGATATTAAATATTAGCTGACAAATTCCTATTAAACTTTACCAAATTGTGCAGATTATTCAATTACCAACACAAAGTTCGCAAAGAAAAAGACAGAAAGGTAATTATCTATTTGTAAGCACAAACAAAACAAAGAAAACACTGAACATTGGGTCAACATCACACAGCATCATTTCATTGCATTAAATTTTTCTTATGCTAAACATTACATGAGAAATAATATTCATAAATAGTCTAATAATCTTTGTGAGCAATATTATCTGGTGACATTAATAGCAACTGATGTTCATAGGAAACGTAAAAGGAACATGTCATTTTTAGGATTTCTCACAAATCCTCACAGAGAAGACCTTCAAGATCATTTGTTAAAAGCTCATCATTTCCCCACCAAGAGGTATCCAGGGCAAACAAAGCACAAGGATGTGAAAGACAAGTGTACTATTTCCAATGACTAAAATAAGAAAGACATAAATCATATATCAAAACATTCTTACCTTTTTATTATGAAATTAATAATACAGTTCTTAAATTTTAGCAAAAAAAACCTTTGAACAAAATTCAAATGTAATATTCCTTGGATATCTGTGCCATATAAAAGATTTTATGAATATTTTATATAATTGAGATAAATACTCATTTAACAATAACTTATTGATTATCCTCTGTTGAGGCCATGTCCTGGACAGTTACGTAGAGATAGGGATAAGTATATTTTGAAACTAATTTAAGCAATTATCTTAACTTATTCGGGCTCCTATGACAAAATACTGTAGATTCAGTGGCTTAAAAACAACAGAGATTTGTTTCTCATGGTCCTGGAGCCTAGGAAGCCGACGATCACAGCATGAGCAGACCCAGTGTTGCAGGGGTAAAGGGGCTCTCCCAGGCAACTTCACGAGGGTCTGAGTCCTGTTCCCGGAGGCTCTCCTTTCACGACCCAATCGCCTCCCAGAAACTCTTCCCACCTCCTCATAACACAACCTTGGGGGTTAAGATTTCAGTATGAATTACAGGGATATAAATATTCAGATGGCATCACTAATAGTGCCTAGAAAAATATATTTAATGAATAAATATAAAGTAATTCTAAAATCTATCAGCAAAATTAAGTAAAAATTCATCTTTTACATTTAGATTATTTAGTGTGTTTCAGAATGACTTTTGGCTACAAATGAGTGAATTATAGCTTTGAGTTTTAGTTTTATAGTTACTGAAATTATCTACTTTTTTAAAAATACATTTGGCAGCACTAAAATATTAATCATCTCCTAAGCCAATCAGTCATATAATTTGATAATTAAAGAATATTTCCATACATATGAAGAAATATGCCCATTGGCTATGGAAGAGCACTACAGCAATCTAACACATTTTTTAAAACATTAATTAAGAAAATAATTTAATTCATATAGTGAATTTCTCCCAAGGTGCTAAATACTGCATGGCTCATTGCTTTAGATGCTATGAGCATGTTAATGACAAGTGACACCCTAGACATGTGAGATGTGATTTATCTCCTCCAGGACATCATTTTCTACTCCTTTGTAGTCTCTAGGAAAAAGGAGCCTCACTGGGATGAATTGCTTTCACTAATTCTTAATGTAGTTACTAATTCACTTGTTCTTCACAGTTATCTTGGATATAAATGGTAAATAAAAATAAAACTACATCCCAAGCACTGCATTGTGTAGAGACAATGACATGAGAGTATTAAATAGTTATGGTGCAATACTAAGTCACATTTTAAGGTTTCACAAACTAATGTGTCACTTGGTGTTGGAACCAGGGAACTATGCTACTCAGATCTCCCTTCAAAGTGGACCTGTGGCAAGCAGAACAGTGAGCTCAGAGCCTCCAACTGCAGCACCTTAAGGATCCATTCTAGCATTCAGTTCAAGATCATACTCTCCTTGGGAGTTCCCAGGAAACTTCTGAGTCCAATGATGGTACAAACGCTTTGGCCACTTCTGCTCAAGGTCAACTCATCTACAGGCATTTTTGTGCCAAAGATCCCTGTTAGGCTGAGACTTTCTCCAAGATGCCCAAGAGTCTGAAGATTTTGCTCCTCAACACTCTTCCTTCTCACCCTCTTTCCACAGGGGTCAGATCAATATTGTGGTCTAACGGTTTTCCCTGCCTACTCCTGTCTCTTCCCCCCAAACCCCCTTACCTTTCACAAGTAATGTCCCTAAAGAATCTCTTCTACTTCAAACTCCATCTTGGTACCTGTTTCCTTAACACATAAAGTTGTATTCAACTTATTATGGTGGATCATGATATATAGAGAGATATATATCCCTAACTCAAATAGCCTTGGTTAAAGTATCATCTACACATGTGCAAGGTCTGTCTGGAAAGTATCCATCCATTTCATAAGGAAAAGAGAGACATTTATTGAAGAAGATACAAGGTACAAGAAACACTGTACATAGGACAATGACGTCTCAGTCTCCTTTAAAGTAGGCCCCTTGGGACCTACTACAGTTCTCGCAGTGTCTCTTCCACTATTCAAAACACTCTGCAAAATCCTTTGTTGGAATTGCCATCAGCTGCCCCATCATATTTCCCTGAATCTCATTGATGATCTGAAATCTCTTCCCTTTCAAAGGTGATTTTAGTTTTGAGAAAAGCCAGAGTCACAGGGCACCAAATCTGGGCTGTAGGGGGAATGAGTCACATGGGAGATCTGATGTTTTACCAAAAAACTGCACGAGTTGTGATGCATGAGAGGGCACATTGTCTAGATGAAGCTGCCAGTCACCAGTTGCCCATAGCCGTGGCCACTTTCATCATATTGCATCTCTCAACTGATGAAGAACATTGAGGTATTATTCCTTATTAATTGTTTGACTTGGAGGGGTGTACTCACATGGATAACATTTTCCCAATAAAAAAAACACAGTTAATATGGTATTGGTCTTGTTGCAACTTTGCCATGCCTTCTTTGGCATGGAATATCAAGTGACTTCCATTGGAAGGATTGGGCCTTTGTTTCTGGATCACATCTGTAGATCCACTCTTAATCTCCAATTATGAACTTCTTGCAGAAATCCGGTTCATTGGTAGTGCTTTGAATCAAGTCATTAGCACTGCAGCATGATGTTCTTTCTGCTCTGGTCGCAGAAGCTGTGGAATGTATTTTTCCATGATACATTTCATGCCAAGATTTTGCATCAAAAACTCAGACACAGTTGTTTTTGGAATCCCCAGATCAGTTTCTAATTCTCGCACTATCAGTAACCTATCTTCATTGATTGTGGCCTGTCCACATTCAACATTCTTAGGTGTTCTGCATGTTGCAGGCTTTCCAGAACATGAATCATTTTCAACAGATTCTTGACCATCTTTGAGGCATTTGTGTCACACTTTTACTTTCACTGCTCTTCTGAATCATTCGAGTAGTTTCTGCAGAAGAATGCTCAAGCTTAATGCAACATTTGATTTTGAATGTGATGGTCACACAGTACACATGCTCACTTAACGGTGTCTACTGCCCCCACTGACTAATACAGTGAAGTCATCATTGTTCACACATCTACATTCCAGTCCCCTCTCATTGGCATCCAGGTTACATTGTTGTCACACAAACTAATCTCATTATATTAATAATGGCTGGACTTTTTTCAAACAGACTTCAGTATGTTCATATCCATGTTTACTCATTCAAAACATATTTACTAAAGAGTTATTATGAGGGGGGACCCCATAAAACCTGAAATTTATTTATAAAAATTGTATATTTACTTTATATGTTTAAACCTTGGTCACCTTCAAAGTACTCTCCATTTGATGCAATACACCTATCGAAACGTTTTTTTCCTACTGCTCAAAAGAGTTTTTAAACTTGCCAATTTTTGTTGCCTTTTAGTGCTCCTGCTGCTTTTTGTTTCACCCCTTCCACATTGGCAAAATGTTTCCCTTTGTGGAATTTTTTCATCCAGAGCAACAAAAAAAGAGTCACTCTGGGTGAGGTTGTGTGAGTACAGGGGTAATACCATTTTTGGTCAAGAAAGGCTAAACAGTGTGGTGTCAGCAAGTGCTTGTAAATCACCCATCACAAAATGGGCAAATGTGTTGAAAGTCTTTAAAAAATATCACTGAAGCTAAAGACAGCTTCTCACAACAATGCCAGCTGGTACACTTATACATATGAGTTCCTAGGACACTCTCCTAGCAAGCGAAGCCTGTACTTTAAGGGGCTTACCCTCTAGAATATAATTCTATATTTTTAGGGAGTTCCCCCTCATATGTTCACTTCATGTTATAAATAATAAATATGTACCATAAAAAATTAACAAATCCTTTTTCTTTTCCAAAATTTACTTTCTAATAGGAAAGGACAGATAAAATCAGATATATGTTAATGTACATACATACATACATAAACAAATAAGCAATGGAAAAAAGAAAGGATGGAAGGAAAATAATAAAATCTCAAGTATGTGAAATGTTATGTAATAAGATAGAACAATGAGAGGTAAGATCTTGTTTAGGTGAAGGCCTCTCTGAGAAGTTGACATTTGAGCACTAACCTCATTATAGAAAAGGATTCAGCAATGGGCACAATGGAAGCCAAATACAACCAATAAACATCAATTTGGAAGCCACTGTCAACATTCAAAAAATAAATGTAAGTGTAATTGTGAGGGCAAAACCCTGATCGTTGTGAATTAAGTAGAGAACAGTAAGGAAACCAAAAAAGTTTGTATAGGCCATTCTAGTGAGAAGTTTGTCAACATGGAATTAAACACCCATTTTGCCAACTATTCACCTTCTTCAGTTGGGAAGATATGAAGAACAGGGAAACCAAGAAGAGTTCTATAAGTGGAAAGATTTTTCTCATTTCCATTCAGGAGGTGCTAAAAGAATAGCACAATCACAAATCAAAAAACAGTGTTTACTGATTTGTGAGTGCATTGTCACAACACTTTCTCATTTGTTTCACTTTTTACTTATTTCAGTGTTAGGTGAGAAAATCCTGTCCTCACAAAAAATTCAGAAGTGAGAGGGAGTAAAACCAATGTACTTTGGAGCCTAACTTAAACTAGTGAACAACAACAATCTACTTTTCTATATAAGGACCTAAAACTATGTGTATATGTAAACATCTTGAGATTTGCATCAAACATTACATTCCACAGGCATACATTACATTTTATAATAACATATGATGTCTATTAAAAACATAGATTTAGTTTGTTATTCTGAGAAAGAGACTCCAAATAGTCATTCTAACAGTACATTTCCCCAGAAAAGGCAACGGAAACAGTATTGGGTTGGCCAAAATGTTCATTTGTTTTTTTCCATAAGATGGCTAGAGTAGTGCTTAGTGGTCTTCAACTGTATTTGAAACAATTTTGTTAGATTGTATTTGGACAGCTGTCTTATCATCATCATTAAAAATAAATCAAAATTGGTGAAGCTTTGTGTAGCCATTTTCATATTGAAGAAAAAGAAAATACACAACGTTTTTGGTATACTATGCTTTATTATTTCAAGAAAGGTAAAAATGCAACTGAAACACAAAAAGAGAAAAAGATTTGTGCAATGTATAGATTGATCAAATGTGTCAAAAGTGGTTCTCGAAGTTTCATGCTGGAGATTTCTTGCTAGACGAGGATCCGTGGTTGTTTAGACCAGTTGAAGTTCATAGCAATCAAATCAAGACATTAACTGAGAACAGTCAACATTATAACAGGAGACACAACATACTAAAATATCCAAATCAATAAAGTTACTGGTGAAAATGAAAACTGTGTTTTTGTTTTTTTTTAAAGGTTTTATTTTTATTTATTTTTAGAGAGAGGGAAAGGGAGGGAAAAGAGAGGGAGAGAAACAGCAATGTATGGTTGCCTCTCACATGGCCCTCACGGGGACCTGGCCTGCAACCTAGGCATGTGCCCCGACTGGGAATCGAACCGGGACCCTTTGGTTCCCAGCCCGCGCTCAATCCACTGAGCTACACCAGCCAGGGCTGAAAACTGTGTTTTTTATTTTATGAAGAGAAAATGAACTTTTTGGCCAATGCAATAAAAATTACTACCATGTGATTTATAGTGTAAATTAAAAAGGACTTCTTTGTCATAGAATGTCAGGCCACAGAACATCAATATGCATAATTATCTATAAACATTTTTCTATATTGCATTATTCAATCAATATTATTCCGTTTCTGTGTGTATTATTTGAAATAGGTAAAACCATCATTTTCATTCTGTTTCACATTCATTCTCAGTTTTTCCTTGTTCATTCTCAGGTGCAGGATCCCTGAGAAGGGATGGCAAAAGAGGCAATCCTGAAAAGTATGCCGATCCGCTCATGGTGCACTTGACTTGCCTATTGTCATATCGGTAGTTAACTGGGATGATAGAGGACTTTACAAAAATTAAGAGCCATAGTAACATAATTGAAAGGTACCATGTCTAAGGATGATATTTTTTTTTCTGTATGAGTCCAGGTTTTAGGATTATTTGTGATAAACAAAGGAACAATATGATTCTAAGAAAGAAATTCCAAGAAATACAACTGCCCAAAAATGAATGGATCCATTTAATAAGGTGATGAGTTTTCCTTCATTCATGATTGGCTAGTTTTCAGGGATTTATAGAAGAAATATGAGATTTCTTCCTATAAAGGATTTATAAAACTCTTTCAGAAAACAGAACCATAAGATTAATGAAAATGGACAATAGCATCTTTTTCCAGCTCTGTGGAGTATTGTTAAAGTAGGATCTACTCTAATTTTTATTTCTACTTTCAGAATTTTCCAATAGGAATATGTCTTATTAAGTACTCCTATGACAGATATATTTTAGTTCTAGTTGTGTGCTTTATTTGGCATAACCTAGAATAAAATAAATCATGCCTATATATCTGGTTAGTCTCAAAAGTTTTATTTTTCTTCCATAAAGACAAATTTTACAGCATTTATTTAAAAAATAGATTAAAAGATCCACTTGAAATCCAATTTAGAAAGCTTAGTCATATTAAATAAAGATACAGATAAAAATATAAAGAATATTCCTAGATTTTGAAGCATATTAAATAATAAATGTCTTTGAGACAAAAATGATAATAATTACCAAAACATATAAATGGTATCTAAATAATATCCCAGCAGTGATAAGTAATGAAGCCAATTTATGAGTAAACAATTTCCTCTGAATATTAAGTATGGTAGATTGGAATAAAAAAAAATAAACAGTTCTACCAAGCTTTCAAAAATTCTCTTTATTTTAGAACTGGCTAACAAAGTGTTGTTTAATATATGATGATAATAATAATAAAATGCATTGTTATTCTCAGAGAAGTTAGAACAAGGCATCACAGCATACCTCTTACTTTATTGGTCAGAGAATTTTAAGATCATAAATATGATCACATCAGGTATAGAATCATGCAATTTTATTAGACTATGAAGGAGCGATTTATCTGGGGAAAAACAACGTGGCATCAGGGAAAAGCCACATGTTTTGCAGGTAGGCACGGGTTTGCAACTTGGCCATATGATCTTCTGATAGTTTAGGTTCCCTCAGAAGCAGATTCTAAAATAGTAATTTGAGTGTGGGCAGTTTATTTGGGAGTACAAGGGACTCTAATAGTGGAGGAATGAAACATAAGAACAGAAGGAAAGGGGGACACTAAATTAAAAAGGTGAATTATTAAACCAACTTTCATAGTGGTAGCCAGAGATTACTGTTATCCCTAAGAAAAGCTCTGGGTAGTTATCCAAAACATTCTTGTATTCAGAAGAGATTCTCCCACACAAAAAGCAGGAAGCTGAATAATTTGAGGAGCACCATTGGTTAAAGGTTACTGTCTGGGGTGTAAATTCCCCAGCACCTCCGTGGTTGGAGTAAAAGTCTACAAAACAAAGATGCAGTTACTTGCAATTGGAAAAGACCTCACTGACAGTCCCCAGTGTTAATGGCAGG